>JABFPN010006513.1:0-11494 GCA_022817305.1 Leptoteleia sp. ZL-2020 | reverse complement strand
GAAGGAACGACGGGGCTTCGTGTCGGCTTTGTCGACGGGGTTTTGGGCTGTCAGCCCGCGAGGGCCTTATTTCAAAACCGTGCCGAATCAGGCACGACAATCGTCCTAATATACACACGAACGCGAAGCGAGAAAAACGATCACGCTCGGCCGTAAGAAACCACTTCCACGTAAATGCGAAATGCACACACCCGGTGTGTCCGTTCCTGTCATTACATTCAATTTTGCCTGGCTCCTTTTTTTTTTCGCTCCCCGTCCCTGTCTCGCCGACGCCCGTCCCACTCTCGCCCTCTCGCTCGCTCCTTCTGCCTCTCCCACCCTGGCGTTTCGCTCTTTGTCTCGCCCCGCGTACGTTTCACTTCAATTCGTGGAGTGTATTAAACAACCAGCGCGCCTTTCTTCTCGTTTAATGCGACATCATAATTTCCTCGCACGAAACGAATTGCGATGTTACGAAAAGAGCCTGCCGGGATTATTTGCGTTTTCGAAGGTCGCGCGTACGCGCATTGTCCGCGCAAACGTCACGGCTGGAGGCACTGGAGTGAGTTGTTTTAATTGGGGGATATCAGTTGGAAATTGGTAATAGTTCGCGTCGCGGTGGGAATTCGGTAGACGTGACTTGTAATTTCGGGCGCGTATGCTTGAGATGGGAAAAAGTCATCGGGACCGCCGTGAATTTCGGGAGGAATGTATTTTAAAATTTCATTGAAAATTAATGGAGCTGGGGAGTAGAAGGGTTTTAATATTGAAAACAAGAATACTCAATATATAAATACTCGAAAAGATTATGAAACTGAAGATTAAAACATTTTTGATAGGGTCTAATGTAAATAAGATATGTTTGTAAACATTTTCAAGGACATTGTAATGAAATTAAACAATAATAAATAAACTTTTGTTTATTTACATTGGGAAGGTCATGGGAGTACGAAATAAACCCAAAGTTTGTTGACAATTCGTATTTTGAAAAAGTTTTGTTCATAAGTCTCATAAGAAGTTGCAATAAGTCTATGCAAAATTATTTTTACAATTATATATATACAGAAGTAAATGTAGCATTGTCTTATTTCCTTTCTTACAGGAACAGAACTTATTTAATAACAATTTCTAACATGTTAGTAAAGTGGTCACATACTTGAGAGAATTAAAAAATTCCTATCTTAAATCAGCAGAACGTATCAGCACGTTGACAACTATTGTCTGCCTTCAAACAATAATTGTCGACAAACTTCTACGTTCTGCTATCTTGAGATAGTAATTTTTTTAACTCCGTCAAGTATATGTCTACTTTGCTAACATGTCAGTAATTTTTATAAGATATTTTCGCTCTGTGTATGACTTATGTTTATCAACATATCAAATAATCTATAATACTCGTAGTTCAATTAATTTCTTACTTGGAATAAAAAGAAACAGACTTTTCTTGTTTCAGTTTCGAAGTAGATTTAGTGTTCTCTCATACTGAAGTATCATATTCGTACTTGTCCCATAGATTCAGTGCTTCCTTGTTGCACATACGTGTGTCCAATTACACTGAGAAAAATAAAATAATAAAAGCTACTATACTTTCTGACATTCTGAGACTCTATGCTCCAATGTCAAGAACTTTGCCAGACAGTCTGGTAAACGGTATCACTTTTTCAGGTACCAATTATCAGAACTGTGGTACTTCTTGTCACATTGTCGAGCATTATTTTATGCAGGAACACATAGTGTCCAGGATCACTATACTATTTTTCTCAGTGTACCCATCTACGTGCATTTATATGTACATAAATCCTTCTTTACGTAACTCTTAAATTTATCCATCGTATGCGAATAGTTTAGGCGTGTATACAAAAGCACTTATATGTGTACACATAAGTGCCCGTGCACTAATGTTGCACTAATGCGTACACATACAAGTGCTTTTGTATATACAGACGGTTTGCACGCCGAACTATTCACGTACGACTGTAAAATTGCATTCTTAAATTCATCCGGACATCGCGAACATTCGTATATTCGTGTTTACAAACAATTCCACGCACACGAAGATAATAAAAACAGTAACTTGATTGTAACGTTTATCCGAAGCCCCCCCAGAATTCGCCGAGGAATGAGCGCACGTGATGGGTAAACAATCGCGGGATCTGTTACTACCGTTCTTCAGCGGTTCTTTTTTTTTTTTTTCTTTCTTTCTTTCTTTCTCCCGTACCCGTGCTTTTTTTCCCATCCTCTTCTCCTTCTCATTTCGTCCTTTTTTTTTCCCGAAGGTAGTCGTAATGAAATTTCGCGACGGTCACGCTTAATGGCGGCTTTTTCGAGTCCCGCGAAATTGCGGTACATTGATTACGTTAATAACGGCAATTTGGCCGGGGAGTTTCAATCAATAATGTCGGTGTCGGAGAAAAATCAAATCGTTAGAACGAGACGACGTAATGATGATAATTTCTTCGTCTTCCTTTTTTCGTTTTTTTTTTTTCTTTCTTTCTTTTTTATTCCTCTAAGTCCTTTTTTTCGGTAATCGGGAATACGCGCGCGGCCATATGTGATGCACGCCCACGACACCGCGATATTACCGTCAATCTGGATTCCAACGAAGCTCGTGGTATCGGGGAGTCAGCGTGGATGGGTATACAATGCTGCCTCGTGTTCGGAATTGTACGGTCAGGAGAGGAAAAAGCGAGATGGTGCTGCGGTACCACGGCGTAATAACAGAGTAGCGCGTCCGAGCTAGCTGATGACTTCATTGAACTCCGTTCACTGAGCCCCGGGCAGGACCTCCCTGAAACCGCCTCAAATTATAACGCCGAGCCTCGGACCCTTTTTGATGGGTACGGGACACGTTTTAAGTTATATGGTAGGTGGAGATTTGCGAACGCCTTTTAAAACGACGAGAAAATTCGTCAAAAGCCTTCGCCGTCGACTTTGTTACTATTATTTGATAATTTACAGCATTGCAAAACTTCCCTTCCCCCCCTTTATCCCCTTCTTTTCATATTTATTTATTGTTTGTTCGTTTGTTTTTGTTTACTTTCTTTTATTATTGTTTTTGTTTATTGTTTGGGTTCCTATATATTTCTTTGCCTTTTTTCTATTTATTTTTCTTTTATTGTTTATGTATCTATAATGTATTTTATACCTTGTATCTTTTATTTCTATTTGTTTATTATTCACTTGTTTGTTATTTTATTTATTTTATTTACTTTTCTCTCTTTCTATTTGCTTTTTATTGTTTGCGTTCCCATGAAGTGCTTTATCTCTTGTCCTCTTTTGCCTTTAGTTATTTTTTGTTTGTCTGCCTTTTTTCGGTGGATTCATTAGTGATATTTTGTGTTCTTAATAAGAGTGCGTTGTTAAATGAAGGATCAATTTGTGAATCCTCGTTCGGACCGTTGGTTTAAACGGTACTTTTATCAAAAAGGATTTAATTTCGTGAAACATTCTTGTTTCAAGTCCGCAATTATTTGTATCTGTCGTCGCGTTTGTAAATGATGATTATATTTTACATCGCGAATTTTTCATATCTCAAATTATCCTTAACGTATTGCATTTCATTTTTTACGTTAAATATTCGTGAATTCAACTTTAAAGGATTCATTTTATAAGGATGTACAATGAGTGTGGTTTATATATAGGACTGAAGAAAGAAACGTTTTTAAAATAGAAAATTTAAATAGACTTAATTCAACAGAAATAATTCGTTGTCATCAAATTAAAATAACCGGATATGTTTGTTGAATTCAACAAATTTGTCACCCACGTCTGGATGGCAAAAATGGCCTAGTTTATTGCTGTTGATACAATAAACTTGGCATCTGTTAATTTCATGTATCGGCGTACAAAAATTACCTTTATCATTTTCAACGCACAATGCAGGGGGAATAAAGATTAATTTTCCCGTTGAATCAAATCAAAAGTTCAGATCTACATTCAAATTTAATTCAAACAGGTTCCTTTATGCAACACCTCGGAGCACCTCGATAAGAAACACGTTAAACACTATTTATTGCATATTACATCTATTTATATCGCATTACAGCTAATAATAACACAATTGCGTATAACGATCTTTGATTTAACGACTATAAATTAAGCTCGTCTCTTTCGCCATCACTCTCTCTTTCTCTCTCTGACTGCGACTTTTATTAAGTTCATTTTCACCGATACTTGTCGCGCCATGAGCGAGCATTTAATGATGTCAGTTTGCTTGCTCACAAGATAAATCATGCGCATATAAATCGCGAGTCGCCAGCGTCAGGGTTTTGTATGTGGAAGGAAATGAATCGAACTCGCCATTAAAAGACGTTCGATACACGAATTTAATTTGACGAAACAATTCGGTTTGGCGAAATGGCCGAGGATTTTAGTGTCGCGTAAAATAAAATGAAAAAGTTGACGTGGGGGGTGATAGGAATGACCAGTCAAATTCACACTTGGAGAAATTTGTTAATAATTGATGGTATAACTTATATTAATTCGAAGAAATGTGAGGATTTATCATTAATTTATGCTTGCATATATTAGTATTACATATATCAGGATTGAATGTTAGAACACTGCATATGGTAGTACTAGATGTAGCAGCACTACATATAATAAGACTAAATATAGTAGAACTACATGTAGTAGTACTACATATAGTAGCCCTACATATAATAACACTACACATAATAGCTCTACATATAGTAGCACTACATTTAGTAGTACCACATATAATAACTGTATACACAACTACTCTACATGTAACAGCACTACATATAATAACACTACATATAGCAGCATTATACATAGCAGTACTACATTTAGTAGCACTACATGTAATAACATAACATACAGTAGTTCTAAGTATAGTAGCACTACATTTAGCAGCACCACATATAATAACACTACACATAGTGGTTCTACATATAGCAACACTACATGTAGCAGCACTACATATAATAGTAGTATCTCTACACATAGAAGAAGTACATATAGTAGTATATTAACAACTTTAATTCTAAAAATGTATTAAAATTTACAATGGAATATAATTTATAATTCTTTAATTAATTATTAATAAATTTTCGAATATTCTATTACAATTAATAATAACTTTATAGTTTCGAAAATGATTTAGAAAACAATTTTTGTTCTCAAGCAAAGGTATGTGTTTTGATTCTAAGATGGAAACGATCGATTCCAAGTTCGACGTGTTTCCGTTCTCGTGATTCGGAGCATGTTGTTTGCGGTGAGACACAGTGCTCTAAGAAATATTGTTAAAAAACGGCAAACACGCGCGCATATAAATATATAACTCGCTACATGCAAAGAGATCCTTCGCCGGACCCGTACGACAAGTCACGGTATTTCTTGCGCTACAACGAGTAACCCCTTCGGGTCAGTGGGGCCCGGAGGTCAAACGCCCGGGAATGATATGTCAATAAGCAAAATAGAAAGTATCCACGATGACGAACACTTAGGAAATTAAGATCGCCGAGATTTTTCGTTGCTGGAGCACGAATAATCGCAATGCCAAGTTGCGAGGCAGAATTGTTTTATGTCAGCTTGGAGAAATAATGCGGATTGACTTAAATGTGTATAATTTATCCTAGATAATATCGAGTTGTTATTGAGACATAATTTATTTAGGATAAAGAATATTTATTTCCCGTAAAGAGGGAATATTAACTTGGTACATGTCTGGAATAGTTAGACCATTATGGCTCATGTATATTCCATGTATAAAGAAATTAAATGTTCTATTTATGGTGCATATATATAATAGTAAACTATATATTATATAATTCCATGTATATACATTACATTTTATCATATGAAACTTTTTACAAGAAAAAAGAAAATCATCTGAAAAATAATAAAAGACAGAATGATACAATGAAACTTTTTGCAAAAATATATTGTATAATAATAATATAGCAACAAAAAAATTTATATATTGTAACCATCAATCTACGTAGAATGAGAACGTGAAGTCAAAATACGAATTCAATACAATGTATCCGCTCGCAAATATTAATTGGTACCACAATGACCAACACCAGTGGTCTTTACAATGTGATCCAGTAACGTGCCATCGCGTGACGTTAATTTGAAATTTGACGTAGAAAAATATTTAGATGACGTAACGCGCTTCTATTCGGTGTACGGTGAACGTGTTTTTCACATTGTCAGTTTGTAGGGCGAAACAGGTTCTGTGGAATTTACAATTCATGCAGTAACCAGAATCCAAATGAAACATATAATGGTATTTAAGACAAGAGGGCCCCGGCTATTGAATTCGTTCCAAATTGAAGGTTAGGCTAATGATGAAATGACGGTTGGCGACGATGTTGGTATTGTTCTAACGCCTCGCCAACGCTTCGTGGGAACCCGCCCGACTCCATTATCTTTCGAATGCTCGCGTACCTGCCAGTCACGACCGACTGACAACTGGGTAATCACACGCGCTCGCATTTGAGATCGATTAACGTTTTGGTGGCAAAAAAATCTTACCCACTCTCTCCTTCCCTTCTCTCTTTATCATCCTATTTTTCACAATCTCGCGATTTTGCTGATTCAGACCACTTCTGACGTGTCCCAACTTGACATGCCAGCGCATTGTAACATTTTTTTCTCCCCCCCCGTCTTCTTTTTCTGCTTTTTAGGTCGTGTGAACTGATTCCAAATTCACCTCACGCGTTTTGCTAAATTTTTACTACAGTTTTAGTTATCAATAATTGTCGTGCTTATTGTCCACGTGCCTGAAATTTCTTCTGCGCTCGTCTACATACCATAATGGAATGGGATCTGGAATTTGAATGACCTTTTGTTTTTACTATAAATAGAAGGTGATAAAGTTTTGAGTCGATGTTATTAAACTTTGCTTTTAAATATTGCAATGGCTGGACTAATATTTGAACGCTGTTGGTGTGAGATTGATAAGGTATGGTTCGTTTCTTAATGATTACTCGTGGATGTTAATTTGATTTTTAAAAACGTTGACTTGATTATTTAACCTGATATGGAAAATATGATATAGAAGTGTGTACTAAAAAGTCAGAAATTACTTTCAGTTCAACCATATTATATATACATATATTGTGAGAAATAAGTTGAGAAAATTTAAACTTTTTGTTGTAATTTCAGGACATAATGGAAAATGTTGCAAAAAGTGCAATCAAGAATTGTACAATGAATTCAGAAATTCGTAAAAATAAAGTGAAAATATTTACGTTTTTTATGAATACATTTAATAATTTTTCATTGTACTTTTGTAAATTTATCCATTGTGTCCTCAAAATACAAAAGATCATAATATTTTCAAACTTGTTTTTTGTTCAATGTATATCTCTTATTGGCATCCATCTTTTACCTTTTTACCTTTTACTCTATTATAAATTTGGAAGTATTGGAGTGTTCTGACTTGTCGAAAATCGTGAACTTGAACGACGAGTCCGATCACTCCACACCTTCCCAATGGCGAAAGTTTATTCATTTAAAGTCATTTGCAACATCAAATAAATTAACAAAAATTTCTCATCAACTTTTTCGTCCCAATCAATTTTAATTGAACATTGAACCCATTGCACTCATATCGTTCAAGAACTTTCGAGTTATGTCGAGCACTCGGGATTCCTCCCTCGAAACAGTTAGCGAAACCGTTGAAATCACTTCCTCGTTCTTCGTTTTCGGCACCATTGTGAACGAGCACATATAATTTCATCTCCGTATGGTCAGGTACATTCCTGGACTTTGTCACCTGCGCCGCGGAGCGAGCTCGTGCGGAGCGCGACTCTGGCCTCGCCTTTTCCTCCCCCCTCCCTCATCTCGCTTCTCTCCCCTCGTCTTATTTTCCCGCGGCAAATGCTCCGCGAACTGCTACGGTGCCCTTTGCCATCTCGCTTGCCGTCTTCTATTTTTGTCACGCGCGTCGGACACGTACGACTCGCAATCATACACCGTGAGAAGACGTTGAATAATTTTTGTCCGGGTACTTACATCGGCCGCGCCGTGTGTGGCGCTCGATTTAGAGACACCGATCGAGGAGCGGGAAAGAAAAGCCGCGGGAAAAACAAACGATACGAATTTGCGATCGGTCAAATTACGAGCGTTACGCTCCGGCTAATTCCAGGGACATTCGCCGGGCTGTCAGGAGCGAATTATATAACGTCCGACAGATAGCAGTCGGGCCTTCACTCGGGGTAATAAGAATTCTTTATTGTTATCAAGTTGGATGGTAAACACGGCCACGAAATTTCAATCGGTTGCGATTGACAAATCGAACGATACACGTCTGGAACGTTTGGCACGAGTTACGTACCCTTCCTAGTAAAAATTGACCGGGCATGTAATGGTTCACCTGCCAGGGGCCAGGAGGGGTGACGTCACCTTTCCAGGGCCCCGGCTAGCCAACCATTACATGCCCGGTTACCGCCTGGTCAGTTTTTACTAGGGTTAGTAAAATTAAAACCAGGTGTTCCTGGTTTTAAATCGGGCCCTCCTCTGGCTTTGACATGGCTTAGTCGATAACAGGTAACCCGGTTGGGACCCAGCCAGAAGTAGACCTAATAATCGGGCAGTGATTGAGGATTTAACTCCGGGTATTGATATGGTCCCAATCAGGATACCACATTACAAATGGACACCAATGGTATCCACGCCAGGACCTCCCAAAATTTTTGGTCGAATGTTGATCCTGTCTGGGTACCTTATAAGGCCCCAATCATGAGTCTTGGATGCCCGATCGGGACCCAATTTCAATCTTTACTATGGTATCCACTGCTGGTACCAGATCGCTCGCGACATTGTTTACCTTGGCCGGGGTCTGTGAGAAAAGTGCATCGAGCGATTGGAGCAGCATTTCGGGCGGAACGTCGACATTGTCGTCCGTCACGTCGTGGCGAATCACGCGCGATCCGGCGGTTCGGATGAAGGATCAATCTTCGGGATTCGGTCGGGAGTTTGGCGATTTGTGGAAGAGGAGCGCGCAAGTAACCAGCGCGAGGTATGGGAACGAGCCGGCGGGGTCCCCCGCTCGAGCGTGCTGTAGGTCGACGGACCTGTTCTGGAATCGTCTTTGGGAGCGCCGAAGAAAGGGGCATATAGGACCCCGCTGCTAAATGAGCTGTAATACGGACCCCCGCTGGCCCCTGTTCTGCTCACCGTCTCTGTTCTGCCTCCTTGACGGCTCGGCGGTCATGATAGGGTCACTTCAAATCTACCTTCGAGTTATTAAGCGGTGCGGAAATATCGCGATGACCTCTTTGCTGAGTCGGCACTGCCATTGTTGGACGGATCTTTACAATTATCACAATTACCGGCCGGCCAATCGGTTCGCTTACGACGAGATGGAAGGGACAATTTTTGCGTAAACAACGGAGGAGGGATGTTTGGCGTTTGTCCCACGGCAAGTTTACGATCGTTAGGGTTTTATTCGTCAAATTGGTCCCATAGATTTATTGATAGGAAAGTCAATCTGGCTCATGATGGGTTGTTACAAATATGACAGAGATTATATATCCCCGGTGAATACCTCCTGGCAATTTGCGATATCGAATGATATTTATACCTACATTATAAATGATGGCTATATCTCTTATTAATATCTGGATGGCTATATGTCTTATGACCTGTACTTGGTGGAGTTATTACCATAGGTTACTGGTTTGAAAGTGTTTGGAAATTTTGGAATATTGGTTTGGCATGGTCTGATAATGTCATTCCTAAGGTATACAAACTCTTCCCTGGGGAAATTTTATTATTACTTCGTCGATACATTGTATCGCGTGCTAATTAAATATTCGCGAAGAGTCCAGAACTGGACGAATGCAGTGACTCAGCTGAAGACGCTGTGTCGCATGCGCGGATGGATGTATAACGGAACGACAAGTCGCGCAGATCGTGGATGACCTCGGCCCCGTAAAAGACAATAAGAGTGATAATAACGGCCGCAACAAAGGCGACCGAGCCGATGAAAAAGGTGCAGTGAAATAAGAGGAATGCCGATTGAAACGCGGCCGGGCATAATGCAGCGAAGGTCACCGCAATGGTCTACCCTCGGTTCCCCGGCTCGTCCCGTCGTATTTCTCTTCATTCTCGCAGTGTTCCTCACACGTCGCGCGCAGCTCGGGTTCCTCTTCTAGGCCCAGGAGTGGCGGACGCGAAGAGGGGCCCCCGAGCGTGTGCGGTAGCTCGCCGCCAGGCGGCGCTCGCGCGAGACGGCATTGCGGTTCTACTGGTCACCTCCTGGCCAACCAGAAGGCAACCAGTTCGCCGGTCCGAGGTCCGTACGGCTTCGAACGACCGTTCGACTGCGCGTACCCACACGGAGAGAAAAGATTAATAAAAATTACTGACATAAGGGTAAGCTGGTCTTATATTGGAAAGAGTTGAAAAATTACTATCCTAAGTTAGTAAAAAAGTGTCAGCCTTCTAAGAATCATTGTCAACAAATTGATACGTTTTACTAACTTAAGATAGTAATTCTTCAAGTTTTGCTAATATATAACCAAGTTATGTAAATATAACTAAGAATGTCAGTAAGTTTTATTTATCTTTTCTCTCCGTGCATGCTTGTAGGCCTAGATCCGCTCGCCGGAAGGTTGAACGTTGCCGTTTGTTTGTTGTTGACAGAAGTGGCTGGTTCCATCGGACGCGCGTTCGGTTCGCCAATTCCGATGGTCCGTTTGCCGCAGACGCCCGGTACCAGTGGTTGGAGAACGGAGGCGGTGGTAGTGGTGCCTGGTGGGAGAATCCTCCTCGGGTGCCCCCTTCCCCGCGGATGTGTTCGCCGGCCGCGCGAGTAAGTGGGGGAATGGCAACACTCGGGCATCGCGATGACGTAGTCCTAGCAGGAACGCTGCCGCGTCGCGTTTTTGCCTTTCCGGAAGACGGTCTTACCCCTGGATCGAGAGCACCGCGTGTCTTACCGCGGATATCCGACGACGCGGGGTGGGGGTCCGCGATATCAAAGTGGGAGCGGTCGGCCGGGGGGTGGGGGCGACGAATCGGAACCGGAAGTCGGGCGGTGGTTCTTTTTTTTTTTCCTTTCTTTTCTTTCCTTTTTCGCGCCGGCAAAGTGACCGCGAGGGCAGGCGACGGCCATTAATTATGCCGAAATCGGCGGCGGTGTCGGGCCCCGCGCGGTTCGCCGCCCGGCTAGCCGCGCGCCGATGATCCCCGTCGGAAAGCCGGCGCGACTCGAGGCGGGCTCTCGTTGGTGGTTCGCGGCCGAGGACACAGTAAGGTGTTTGGGCTGGCGTCCGTCAGTTCCCCAGGAACAATATTCTCGGTGTGTGTTCAACGCTCGTCCCACGGAGAGGGGGTGATCTTCCGGTTTGTCGATAGGGGACGGAGGGGATGGAGATGCGCTCTATTCTCGTGGCGATCTGCCTCCTCCTCGTCACCCCCATCACTGCTTCTTTTTGGTGAGTTACGCTTCTCATAAAGACTCTCGCCTTTCCGACGATACTCTGCCCGAAGCCCCAACAAACCCGGTGACGGAACCGCCCCCCCCTCCCTCCGGTCA
>JABFPN010006512.1:0-11494 GCA_022817305.1 Leptoteleia sp. ZL-2020 | reverse complement strand
TGTCTCGGGGGGGGGGGGACCTCCTACAAGGTGACCCCGTGGTGACCGGTGCACGTTCTATACGGCGGTCCGGGCCACGGGCAGAGCCTTGTGGTGGCAGAGAGGGGAGGGCGGACTGGCACCTGGGTGACAGTCCTGGTGATGTGGCACTTTAGTGCCGGGGAGGTGAGCAGCAGCGGACTTCTTGACTAACTGGGGTTTTAGCCGGCTCTCGCTACTGCGTCCCTCGGTGCAGATGAATTGCGGTTATCGACGGATTTCCTGGCTAGCGTATGGAGCTAGCCGGCTCTCGCCACCGCTGTCCCTCGGTGCACGACTGGTGTCGCGGTATCGGAGCTGTATTTTGAGAGGCGACTCTCGGTCGACTGCTAGCCGACAAATGGTGTGGAATGCCTGGCAGGCACGTCTTTTATACCCGCGAGAACGGGTGGGCACAGGCGCCAACATAGCGGCGCGCGGAGTCAAGAGGTGCGCAGGCGCTAACATGGCGACGCGCGGAGTCGAGGGGTGCGCAGGCGCTAACATGGCGGCGCGAGTAGGGGCTATATAAGCTCGGCGTCAGTGGCTCGCGTGCCATTCGTGCTTGGTCGCTTAAACCGTACGGCGTTCGCGACCAACATGAGATCGCTTGAGCCTCCTTGGGGTTTGCGATATTTTTGGGGCGGTTGGTCGCTTGAGCTCTTCGGAGTTCGCGACCGATATGTCCTTCTTTTCGTTTCCTCCTTGACTGGAGATGAGTTGTGTGCGTGTGTGTGTGCGTGTGTGTGCGCGCGCGCGCGTGTATTTTGAGGCGGATACATGTATCCGCGTCAACCGTCCCTACGCAAACAATCTTGACACGGGACGAACAGGACTGCGAGGAGCAGTTCGCACGTCACGTTACACGCGATGCGACCGGTCGCTTTACCGTAAAACTTCCGTTTAAAGAAGTTAAACCGGAAATGCTCTTAGGCGCATCATATAATAAGGCTCGCGCGGCCCTCCTGCGATTAGAGCGTAATTTTGAGGCGTCGCCTACACTTCGGGAAGGCGATTACAAAAAATTCATTACGGAATACGAAACATTAGGACACATGACACGAATTGAAAACGTAACCGATGCTCGACTGTTAATCCCGCATCGCGCGGTTATTCGTGACGAAAGTCAAACCACAAAATTACGCGTCGTTTTCAACGCTTCGTGCGCAACCTCCAGCGGTAAGTCTCTCAACGACGTGTTACACATCGGACAAAAATTGCAACAGGACATCACGTCCATTTTGTTGATGTGGCGACTTCACAAGTTCGTATTCACCGCGCATATGGAAAAATATTCCGACAGATCTGGGTACACCCAGAAGATAGAACCTGGCAATGCATTCTTTGGTGAAACTCGCCCACCGAAAAATCGTCGCGTACAAGTTAAGCACCGTGAGGTACGGTCTCGCTTGCGCGCCTTTTCTCGCCATGCGCTCGATCCTCGAATTGGCGCGTCAAGAGGGGACGCATTTCCCGCTCGCCGCGGACGTCCTCGCAACAGATGTTTACGTGGACGATGTACTTTTCGGCGCTTCGTCTATTTCTCGCGTCCTTGAGACGAAACAGCAAGTAATATCACTATTTGAACGCGGCAATTTTAACTTGCGAAAATGGTCATGTAATTCGGTTGAATTATTAAATACCATTCCACGTAGTGAACACTCGCACGCAATTGACGTCAATCTATTCGCGGAAACAGAAATTGAAGTTCTCGGCATCCGCTGGAATCCAAAAGCCGATTGTTTTTTCTTTGAAACTAACGTTTATGATTTACGCGATAAATTAACTAAACGCGAACATTTTTCGGAAATTGCGAAACTCTCCGACCCGCTCGGTTGGCTGTCACCTATTATCATTCGCGCAAAAATTCTCATGCAAGCTCAATGGCTTGAGCAATTAAAGTGGGATGACCAAGTCTCAGACGATACGCGTAATATTTGGTCAAGAATTACCGCGACTTAATGAATTCTCCTGTAGTTAAATGGCGCACTATTGATCCTGTAGTTAAATGGCGCACTATTGTTGTCCAATTTGATTTTACACGTGCTCAAGTCTTTAGCACTCGATATAAAAGAAATTATTTGTTGGTCCGACTCAACCATTACCCTCGCTTGGTTGAGGAAACACGCGTCGAATTGGACCACGGTAATAGCCAATCGAGTTTCGAAGGTTCAAACGAATCTTCCGCAAGTCACCTGGCGCCACGTATCGTCCAAATTCAACCCTGCTGACCTTAAAAAATTAGAAGTAGACGTCGGGAGACGTAAATTAACCTCGCACGTCACCTCAGTTACGCCTGAGTGGCAACTATTTTTCCGTTATTCAAGTTGGGAAAAATTAATCTGCGTGATGGCGTATCTCCTGCGGTTTATCGAGCGCGTAAGGAATAAAAGGGACAATCCACATGACTCCGCCGTAGCGGAACTCGATAATGCCGTAAAAGTCATCGCTCGCTTACTTCAACAAAATCACTTTTCAAACGAAATTCACGCATTAAAGTGCCAAAAATTACTCCCGCGCAATTCCAGATTGATAAAGTTATTTCCTTATCTAGACGATGAGCAAACGTTGAGGGTGGGTGGTCGACTCGATAATTCGTCCTTTGCATTTGACAAAAAATACCCCAATATTCTCCCTTCTCATCATATTTCAACGTTAATAGTGCGACAATGTCATCTCAATTGCTTGAACGGTGGCACACAACTCACTATGCACTTAGTCCGTGAAAAAATAATGTGTATAGAACATGATAGGATTTGTTATGATTCTAAAATTTATAACATTATGAACACTATTTACAATTACAATATAAATAATTTATTATTTTACAGTGGCAGTTTTGGATCAAATTGAAGGATCAACAAGAAAAGAAATATAAAATAGGATTAGCAAGTGGTTTATTCAAGCTCCTGGAAGGCTGTCTGTTAATAAGTCAACCACTTAAATACTTGGATTCATCTTATTTAAACAGTCTTAAAAAAGTGATCTTCAAAGTGAATTCGAAAATCATAACAGTGCCGTCAACAATTAGAATGTGATTATTTATATAATATTTGTTTTCTTTTTTTACATATCCTAACAATTGTTATGAATAAATTAGTGTAAATTATGTTCCTAAACAATATTCTTTATAATTGAATCAAAAATCATACCAAAAATTGAAATTAAGTGTATGAACAATTTTTAATGTAGTTTTTATATTTTAAATATTAATTACGAGGGTACACTCCTGGCGCAAAAATGTTTACGTTACCGTTTAATTACAACTTAAATTACAAAAATGTAATACTAAAATATGTAGTATGTTAAAACGTATGTGAATGTGTTAAAAATCTAATTCTTTGTTATGTTTATAATTGTGGGTTTTAAATAGTTACATTAAAAGAAAGAAATCTTAAAAACAAGTATTTAAATATTTTCCTTCTTACAAAAAACAATGCAGAAAATGCATTGAAAATGCATACAATTACGTATGCCTATGCATTATAAACATACTTTCTACGTTATATTCTCCTGAACATCATGATGATTAAATTTAAATATATTTAGGTTTATTGAAGATACATAGAACATTCGCATATTCGCTAATGTGAGCGTATTACTGCATTTTGGAATTGCGTTTATAATGCGTATTCAAGAACATTTCTTGTTCACAACAGCAGTTTATAAATTACGTTTCATGCTATGTTTCAGCTACGTTCAGTTTATGTAAAGTTCTATGTTCTTTGTACCTTAAATCTAACTTCAATCTGCTATGCTACATTTATCCACAATTTTTTCCAAGCGGACATTTTTACCTCCCTCAAACATAATATCTATGTACATCTATTTTATTTCTATGCTCCACAAAGGTTCTGAAGGTAGGCAAGTTATGTGCATTCTACGTTTTACAAACCAACTTGCTCTGTTGGGGAAATGAGAATCAAGAAACTCTAAGAGAATGTCCTTATCAGCACATAATATTCGTAGAATATCCTATGAATATTATTTTAATATTAAAGTATTATTCTAGGTACATACTTCAAATATTAAATGTCCGCTTAAAATAATATTCCTAGAATATTATTTTAATATTTGTATTATATCAATTTAATTTTCGTAGAATATCATTTTAATATTCGTAGAATATTATTTTAATGTTCCAGGGATATTATTTTATTTTTAATCAACTGTAAAAAAAATTAATAAACGAAAAAAAATGTATCTACATTAAACTCAATCAACATCCGGAAAATTTGAAGTCCTGTGTCCTTACCACTGTGCTGTAAAGACTTGTATAGAATTAAATGTTATGAGGAGTTTATGATCAATAGAAAGTTATCCATGGATGAATATAAATTTCTAATAAAGTTTAAACTTTCACATGACATTATAGCTCAGTGGTGAACATGCGAGACCTCTAATGTATACTCTCTAAATTTGAAAAAAGTGAAAAATTCACTTTTTGGTAGTGTGAACGTAATTTTCACTTTTTGGTAGTGTAAAAATAATTTTCACTTTTAAAAAAGTAAAATTCGCCAAAGAATATGTGAATTTTTCACTTTTGCCTGTGTTTAACGTATGTTTTTCTTTTACGCACGTTAAAATCACTAAATGAAAAGTGAAGTAAAAGTTGTTAGAATATCAAAAAGTGAAAAAATTGAAAGAGGGAATGTTTCACTATTTTACTATATGAGTTCTTTTTTTACTATTAAAAATATCAAATACACCAGAAAATAAGTGACTTAAAAACTTAAAAAATTCTGTGTCCCACACTCGGCTTAATTCGGTACACGGGAAAAAATATCACCACCATGCTAGATCTGCATCGTAAAGGACGGCTGTATGTAAATATTGGGATTGAATAAAGATAAAATATCTTCAGTTGATTTTCTTTTGTTTTTAATTTTGTCTTTGATCAATCCCAATGTTTACATACAGCTGTCCTTTACGATGCAGATTTAGTATTGTATTCCGTGTTATTCCAAGTTTGATATTTTTCCCCTTGTATATAATTATAATTCTTAATGTTGAATCCTTTTATTGAGTTCAATTTTTTTACATTTTATTGAGAAAACATTTTTCTCTTTCTTAAGTGCAATATTTTGACTTTATTGAAAGTATTATTTTAAATTTTTTTGAATTGAAATATTTTCACTTTTTTATTGAGAGGATTATTTTAACTTTTTTTGAAGTGAAATATTTTCACTTTTTATTGAGAGTATTTGTTCGAAATTTAAATTTGAATTTCGTTGTGCTCAGCTGAGCTGGTTTCGAACAAATATATTTTAGTTCCGGATGGTGTCCGTGGTGATGAGCGCATAAACTTACCTCAAAATTTATACAATTGGGGAAAGGGTGCAAAGTAAATTGAAAAATATAGAAAAAAAAGTAAAAAATAAAATTATACTTTATTCAATCAAACGCTATCCTGTCTACAAAAAGAATTCGTTCAATATCGCAAGAAAAAACCCAATAAAGAAGGAACGACACTGAAACAGAATGAAGCTTTCGTTGCGCGAATGACAGACTAAAAGAAAATTCGAAGCACGGAAAGCCACGTTAACAACGTCGAGAAATTGGTCGTTGAAAGAAAGAAAGACAATTCAGTACACAAGAACCTGGCGGAAATTACTCGAGATGAAGCACTGAATTAACGGTGAAAAACAGACGTATAAGATTCTAGCAGGAACCCATAGGAAGTAGCTCGTGGAAAACAGAAAAAAGGGAAATCCGACGTTCAAACTCCTGGACAAAACCCTTGGAAATGGATACAACGTCCCTCGGTGGCCGTTGAGCAGTTCAGTAAAGAAAAAAAAGGAAGTCCGGTATGGCAGCGTGACTAACTTTCAAGGAACCGGAAAGAGAACAATACCGCATGAAACGAATTACGAAGTTACAAAAGTTACGAGATGGGAACTATAGGAACTTCCCCAAAGAAGGGACAGACACAGTGAGAGTGGCTCTGACTGTTGTCAAAACTAAGTTTGGTCGGACGTCAAAGAGTTGCTCTTTACGTCCTTCTACACGTAAGGGTTGCACATAAAGTCAGAATTCAAGGAGTCACACCTGATTCTCAAGAAGGGGCAAGAAAATATACCGTTTCACTGACCGGTTGCGTACACTTTACTACACTGAATCTATTTCCTTTAAGTCCCGTTCAACTAATTCAATTGCAATTAGAATGAGAATTATTGTAAAAGCGTGCCTTTGGAGTTGCTCCGCGATCATCCGGTTACATTAATTTCCTTGAAAAACGCTAACCTTTATTTGCGACGATATACCTCCTGCTTTTTTCTGCTTTACAGGTATGGACTCACCACTAAATATTACTCTGTGTTATACCTAAGTTCCTTTTCTTTTGGTTTTCTTTATTTCAGTAATAGCATCAAAGATTCATACATTAGTCAAGGCAGTTGGCCAGTCCGGGAGTTGCTCCCGGGCGAGAGCTCATCTGCTACTGACTTTCGCCGTGCGAGTTCTCGCCTGCCTCGAAATTTCGAGTTAGGAGCGCGCGTGGTGGGGATTACGTGTGGTGGGGACGTTTTCGAGAGTTCGAGCCCGGGAGGTGCTGCCCTCCTTCTTCGCGGCGCCGGCGGCTACTCTCATAGCCGAGGCGGTTCGTTTGCTCGATCGGCAACAGTATTTTTTCACTTTTTTTGAGAACATTATTTTCACTATTCTTTAAGTGCAATTTTTTCACTTTTACAATTAGTGAATATTCACTTTTTTGGTGAAAACGACTTATAACATTTGGAAAAAGTAAATATGCACTTCAAAAAAGTGAAATTTCACTTTTTCAAATTTAGAGAGTAGGAAGTTGGTTCAATCCTACATGATTTATTTTTTTAAACTTTTAAAAATATACCAAAAATATTAAAATAATATCCCTGGGCTATTAAAATATCATTCTACGAACATTAAAATAATATTCCACAAACATTAAAATGATATTCTACGAACATTAAAACAATATTCTAGGAATATTATTTCCAAGCGGACATTTAACATTCGTAGTATGTACACCTAGTTCGATTGAAAGTTCGCCCCCCAGATTGCTAGTTAAAAAGGTTTATTTTGGTATTAATTATACCATGAAAGTAAAGTTCGGAAAGTCATCATGCATCCTTATTGTATTAAGACAGAGAACGTCTATCTGATATATATCTATCTGATATACGTTCTCTGTCTTAATACAATAAGCATGCATGATGACTTTCCGAACTTTACTTTCATGGTATAATTAATACCAACATAAACCTTTTCAACTATCAATCTGGGGGGCGAGCTTTCAATCGAACTGGGTGTACCTAGAATATTATATAATATTATAGAATTATTATTTTCATATCATTTTCATATTGTAGGAATATTGATAGAATATTATATAATGTTAATTAGTATTATACACTGATAGGGGTATAAACGTTTTAAATTCAGATTCATCTTTATCACATAATGAATACATGAATTAATTAATTAACATCTCTAAAAAGTCCACATTTCCTGTTAGAAATTTAGACATTGTCGGATGATAGCGAAGAGAAATACTCTTTTTTAAGACGCAAACGCCTACAAATTATCAATTATATTCAAACGGTGCATAAATATAATGATGAAGAGGTAATAAGGAAATACCTTTTTTTAAATATTAACAGCACAAGCTTTAATAATTAACAACACAAGCAATTTCTATATATTTGATATACTTCTTAATATATTTGTTATTTTACACATTTAATTTGAAATTTGTCCGACTATGAAATATAGAAATTTTAGAAGTATAAACTTTTATACAATCCTAAAATTTGTGTGTTGTTTCTCTAATGCAACAAAAAGCTTACTGACAAAAAATATTTATACATAAAATTATATTTTATTATTGTCGCGTTAAGCGAAACCGAAAAATAGATTCGGCGACTTATATTATTTCGTTATTTTCGCGGTATGTTGATTTCCTTAATGATTGGCACGAATGAGTATGTGTGCGTGTATGTGTGTGTGTATCTAGCTAATTCTATATTTCGAAATTATACTTTTCTAATTCAGTTAGCAATCAAGGTCGATTCGAGACACATTCGCGGCTTCGCTTGTCTCATCGGCGGTAGATAGCACTCGTAAAGTCGATCTTTGTTTTTCGAACCACTACGCCCAGCTCGCGATCGGTACCAGTCGTCTCATTGTGTGTGAGGGGAGTAATTTGTTGTAATAAATTTAAGTTTGAAGTTAATGCACAGCAGTTTTCTTCCTGGGTCCTTTTCTCCGCGAGTGAGCATCAGTGAGCCACGTGTCAGGTCTTATTCAATTTTATACAGTCAGAACGGGCTGCTTAGACATTGAGTCGAAGCCCCCGCATATGACGAAACAATTATTAACATATTCATTTCAATAATTTGCAATAAATTTATGTTATTTTAATTAATTATTTCATGATTTCCATGATTTAAAACTTACCAAATATTTAAATATCAAAACCGAAAAAAACACCTAAAATTTCAAAAGAATGTTTATCGCCATTTGTATTTCTCCTCAGGTTCTATCAGATTCTGCTAGGTTCTAAAAAAGTTCGGAAGTGGTTCAGAACCGACAGAACCGTAAGTATGTCACCGGTGGCAGCACTTCTGTCGGTTAATCGTAAAACGGTGTAATTCTTTATCTTTGCAAATAACAGATAGATACCGATAGCTGACAGTCTCATATCCTAGTAAAGAATGCAGTGACAGCCGTCATCTTGTTCCAATTTTATGTTACATTGCTTTACATATTTTTTTAAGTTAAATTACTTAAATAGATTGCTTTGGCTCATCGGGTGGCTGACGCCACCCTTGATAGTTTTATATTTTGTATTTGTTGGCGCGACCAACAGTGGCGTTCGGATTGTGAGGGTGAAAAGAAAAAGAAAACAAAAGCACTCGATGTAATGAAAAAATATGAAATAAATTTTATTGAAAGCAAAAGAAACAAGTTAACAAAAACGACGAACGTTGACCAGGTCACCCTGGAACGTTAAACTGAATAGGCGCTTTACTCAAAAACGTTGCGTTGTGAGGTTGGCCTGACAACCATATAATGCGAAGCGAAAAGTCGAAAAGTCGAACAAAAGAAAACGCGTACCAAGTCGTTTCGACGTTTGCGAAAAAAAACCAAAATTGTACTTAATCACTTGAGCGTGGAGGGAACACAGCGAATGTCCCTCAATAAATTGCGTGTAATTCCGATTAGAGAACTTACTCGCACGAGAGCTCAAATTAAACTGTAAAATTTAGAACAAATTAGAAATAAAGTAGGCCTTTAAATTGGGGTCATTTCCCAAAAATCAAAATAAAGCGCGTACAAATATAACGAGTATAAATTCGCACTGATAATACTTAAATGAATTGCGATGAAATTAGTAAATAAAGTAGGTGAAATTACAAAGCGAAATAAGTAAATATAGCAAGTGATAGTAATATTCGACGAAGCTTACAATTTGCGTGAATTTAAAATAAAGTAAATTTGGGAAAATAATGTGTACAATTTAATCGAAAATAAATTTAACTTCTTAGAAAAGAAAATATTTGGTTTCTCGGAATTAAATCAAATAATGTGCGACAGTAAATGAGCAAGAAATAATAAGCGAATTAAGGCCAAAATAATAGAAATTAAAAGGAGTTTTCTTTTGCGGCCTTTTAAATTAGAAATTCGCGATTAACTGTCGCAAATCTAAATTAAGAAAAAAAAGAACGCAAAAGTCGCCGAAACAGTATTTAAATACAAAAATGTATTACAATTTGTCTTTTTTTCAAATTAAAATATTCTTAAATTATTTTTATTCATTTAAATTTTATTATATTTAATAAATAACAAGTCAAGCTTTTTTCAAGTCGATTTTATAACACATGGCCATTCATTCTTAACATGAATTTGCTTTTCCCAATAACAGCTGCAACTTCACTTTGAGCTTTGCGTTTTAAGAATGAAAAGAAATTATTTCTATTGGTGTGATCATTTTAATAATCTAGTCAACATTAAATCAAACAGTGTTGCAACAGTATTAACATTTAAAACCGACAACGTTGCATCAATAGGAAGCACGCAAGCGCATATTTTCTTCTTCTAAAAAAGGTTGTTCTGCGTATGTCAAAAATAGGCGCTTTAAACGACGGTTTTTGGTTGTACGAGCGTCGTTTGAAAAGTGCATGCAGATTGCGAGAAATGGCACTACTGGCGCGTATCGAGGTTATGTTTAGTTAGTAGCTCTCTTGGAAGATGCACATCAAGTTTCAGCCATATTGGTCTATTTCTTTGTGTTAGGCATTCGTTTGAATCAAGGAAGTCGAATGATTTTCAAAAAGAAGAGAATTTCGTGTGGTGATTAAACTTTACTTTATGAAAGGCAAAACGCTTCAGGATACTAAAAAGAAGCTTGATAAACATTATGGTTACTCTGCACCTTCGATTAGAACAGTTTATAAGTGGTTTCAAAAATTTCGGAGCGGCCATATTGACACAAGTGACGCTGAACGTTCTGGACGCCCTGTGGAGATTACTATTCCAGAAATCATTGATAAAATACACAATATGGTGATGGATGACAGATGAGTGAAGGTGCGTGCGATTGCTAGTGCTGTGGGCATTTTGTATGAACGGGTACATAATATTTTGCATAAATATTTGGACATGAGAAAGCTATCCCCGCAAGATGGATGCCGCGATTACTCACCCTTGACCAAAAATGAAATCATGTGAAATGAAGCATAGATATATCAATATACTTCTGAGACCAAACAACAATCGAAATAATGGGTTACCTAGGTGCAATCTGCACCAAAAAAGGCGAAGACCGCTCCTTCGGCCGGAAAGATTATGGCGACTGTCTTTTGGGATTCGCAAGGAATAATCCTTACCGACTATCTAGAAAAGTATAAAACTATTACTGGTGCATATTATGCTCCGTTTGCACACCGAGCTGCAAGAAAAACATCGACGATTGGCCCACAAAAAAGTCCTTTTACATCACGACAACGCACCAGCACACACCTCAGCAGTTGCGGTCGCAAAATTAATGGAAACAGAATTCCAACTCGTTTCGCATTCTCCCTATTCTCCAGATTTGGCTCCCTCGGAATACTATTTCTTCCCCAATTTCAGGAAATGGCTGGCGGGAAAAAGATTTTATTCAAACGAGGAGGTGATTGCAGAAACGAATGGATGTTTTTCAGACTTGGACAAATCCCATTATTCGGAAGGAATCAACAAACTAGAACAGCGATGGACGAAGAGTATAAGTCCTAATGGAGACTATGTCGAAAAATGAAAAAGGTTTACCTCGAACAATTAAGTGGTTTTTATTTTTGCACGGACTTTTCGAACGAACCTCGTACGAGGGTGGATTGATAAGTTTCCGGCCTGACCAAGAGATGGCGCCACTAGGCCTACCTTGAGGTGGCGTTCTATAGTACCATCCTTAGATAGCTTGTAGCTATAGTTTCAGCCCGATCGCCATGTTAGTTTAGGT
>JABFPN010006511.1:0-11495 GCA_022817305.1 Leptoteleia sp. ZL-2020 | reverse complement strand
TTCAAATAAAATGTATGAAAGCTTAGCATTAAGTATGCGAAAAGGAAACATAATTATATAAAGTAGTGTAATATATGTGCTAAGTTTTCATATATTTAATTTGAAAATTTCTTATACACTACATATACACTGAGAGAAATATATGAGTATATTTTACTAAGTGTTTTCGTAAAGTTGTGATATATTATCTTTCTTTTAAATATATACTAATATTATTTCATATATTACGAATTCATATATTACGAATTACCAAGATCTTGGTAATTAATAATAAAAAATTCGTAATATATGAAATAATATTAGTATTTATTGAAAGAAAGATAATATATCACAACTTTACGAAAACACTTAGTAAAATATACTCATATATTTCTCTCAGTGTAGTTTCAGTTTCCTATTTATATACGAAAATTTAACATATTTTTTTTCTCAGTGTATATATGTGCCCTCAGATATATATTATTATATAAAAGTTCCATACTGAGACAAAAAAATCTTGTCAATTTTTCATAATAATTAGAATTCTGACTAATTTAATTAAGGAGAATATATGAACAGAAATAAACCATATATATGACATATATGGAACAAATATATTTATTTTTACATGACAGTTGTAATAAAGTTGATATAGTGAATTGTTTTACTTTTCATATATGAATGAGTAATGCAGAATATTTATATACAAATCGTGTAAAGTAATGCGATAATAATTTGAGATTTTGCAATTAAGCTATAAGATAAATTTTTACTTATTAATGAAGTTAGATTGTGTGCCATTTAGATTGTGAACATAAGCTTGACTACAATACTGTGGTAATTTATGTATGTAAACATTTAGAATGTGAATTCCAATTTGTTGTAGTATATAGTTTAGTTTGTACGTTTGGACTGGAACTATATGCATTATTAATTTCATACACTGTACAGTGTGTATTATATATTATTGTAAGTTAATAAAACAATAATAATTCAAATTCAAAAGAAATTGTCACCTACTAATTGAGAATTAATGGTTGCAAAATAATAAAACATACCATTTATATTAATAATAAATGCATCACTAGTTTGTAATATTCTTCTTCACTAAAAGAATATAATCATGTAAAAATAAATATATATATCTCATTATGTGGCACATATGTCCCCATATACGTGACATATGTATGGTGAGCACATATATACATAAGTCGAACATATATGCCGCATGTATAAATTATTATCTGGGGACATAAAGAATATAAATTTGTACTATTAGGGTTGTTAATTACGATTATAATTATGCGCGTATGTCATATTATTTTCAAAGCATGATAACACCTAAGTATAGTTATATATCATACATTATGAATATATCATGTTCTCCTCATTTCAATTTAATTTGCTTGACGGTGCTGGAGTATTTCATTTAGTTACCTTATGGCGTCCGGTGACAATTATATTTCGAGAGTAATGAATATAAGGCAGCTCGCGGACTATTCTCAATTAACAACCGAAGTCGTTGCGGTTGATAATAAGGAATTTGATGCGGACTATAATGATGAGAGATTGCGACGTGATCTAGCTCGCGGGCTCGTTGAGCCAGCCAGGGTGATAGATTATTGGTCGAAAGCATATTGGCACTCATTAAAACGGGGAGACGCTTTTTACTGGTTTCAATCCAGTTTTTTTTTCTCTTTCATTTACGAGAGAGGTATAAATGTGTGGAGGGTTTGATTGCTATAGCCAAATAGAAAAAGATAAGAAAGAGGAAATCAGAGAAACTGTTATGATTGGTTGTTTTAAATAGAGTTCCAATTATTCGGACGAATATAAATTTTGGAATAGTTGATGAGTATTATAATTTTAAGTGTAACGGAGTGAATTATATTGTAAAAGCAAAGATTGTAACTTTGCAAGTTTGTAATTTTGATTAAGTTATGTTTGTAAGAATCGGTGCTAACATTTTATATTTCAGTTTTAATGAATTATAAATATGCTTTCGACTATTGCGTTTGAACTATATGTATATTCATTAATATGATTTTGAATTATTAATAAATGTATAATAAAGGGATTATTCTAAATTATTAATTATTTTATATATAAGTATGAAACAATATAACATCGTTACTACGATGAATTTTTACATCTAAACATGGTAAGTACAGATAAAAGGTTCAATTTAAAGAAATGCTGGCTAGATGTTTGATTCAGTTAAAATTATTCATGTTGAATGTTGAATGATTTATGATCGAGGGTAGAATAAAAATATAAAGAAAGAGCGACGATTTACTGACATTAAACTTTTACATTAATCAAATTTGTATCAAATTACATTTAATGGCACAAATAAATTACAAAACCTAGCAATAATATACCCTATCTTCCTTTTTTTGCAAACTTACTCTCTTTCCACTCGGGATCTAATTTTTTCCTTTGTCGTTTCTAATGGAAAAATGTGTTCTTGCTTCAATTATCGTGATTGACAAAGAAAATTATTTAAAAATTTGCAAACTTAAACGCTTAATTATAATTGTACTTAGAAAATATTATCCATAGTTTAATAACGCAATTATATATGGCACTTTTGCTATAATTTATAGCCAAATTTGCGATATTACTTTCTCATTGTAAATTCATGAATAAGATTATTAAATTCTTACCAATAAAGTAATGGCGCCTAACACAACCAACGTTACTGCGTACCAATGTTCACTAATCCATCGTCGAAAAGTGGCGAGACTTTCGTCAGAGAGTAGCAGTTTTCGCAAAGTCGCTAATGGCCCGCTCGGATCGACCTGAATAACAAACAGCCCAGGAATTATGTTCGGGGTTGTATAAAAGAAATAGCGATCAGCTTTTAAGTGTTAGCCGACTTACCTCTCGGCACTTTTGGAACACGTCACAGTAGCCGTTGTAGTCGTTACACGGAGTGCCAGGTTTGGAAAACATGTCTGGAATGTCGTACGGCGGCGCGTTCCAGTCGAATGATGATCTGAAATTTCAGTTTAATATTTTTTAAAAGCGAAAAATTGATTTCATATGAAGCAAAATTAGTAACTTTTAAAATTAAAATAAAACAAAAATATGATATTCTATTTCCGGATATTTTTTTTTTTTTTTTTTTTTTTCAATAAAGCTTCGAAATGTTACACTTTTCATATTTTACCTATTTTTACTGGTAAAAGTTTTCATTCTTCTAACATATCCTACAATTATTATATAATGTATTAAATTTTACTATTATTTTCTTTCAGATATTTAGAGAGATGGAAAATTTATTTATCTATCGTAAAACAACAAAAGAAAGTCCCATTACATTGATAGCAACATGTTCGTTTTTGGTTTAAGTACCACACAGTTGTTGTTTTCGTTTAATAAAGGAACGAATCTCATTCCCCTGATTTAATCGATAGAATATTTTGATTGAAATAGCTTTTTATCAAACTTTCTCTTTATTCCAAAATATGAGATTTTTTTGGTACAAAACTGGTTTTTAATTTCAATCTCCAAGTTCTTTATTAATATACGCTACTTCATTTTTGTTTTGTTTTTGATACGTGTAATGTTATCTTTACATTTCAAATATACATTTTTTTAAATGACAATTTATTCTTTTAATTAGTATTATTGTGAATATATTAATTTTTATTGTAAGAATAATATAAAAATTCATTTTTAAATAATAACTAATTAAATTAAATTAAATATTAATATAGATAAAAATAAAAAAAAACCTTTGTTTACTACATTATCTAAATTTGGGAAAAACAACTAACATTTAACCAAAAAATAAAAACATTTTAGAGCAATTCAATACTTAAATAATGTATGAAAAATATATTAAAGACAACTTCACTATTTGTACTTTTAAAGCAATAGAATAATTTTTCTTAAACATACAAGCACGGTTGATTTTCTCCCGGCAGTCGACAGCAGAGTTCGCATGCTTTGGTGGCAGGATCGTTGGGTCCTGGAATGCACTGACAGGACTCCAGACCATATGCAAGACAAATACTGCCTGTACACTCCTGAAACGCAAAATGTTGGAATAAAATTATAGTAATCTCCTTTTGTTATTTATTATCCTAACTTCTGACAGTTTAGATACATCACGACTAATAAATGAAAAATTAATATCTGTTTACTTTGAGTACATTTTCTTATATAAAATATACATAATTATTGATACATGTGGACGATTACATATTAAACATTCTCCAAATTATTAATTTGCTTTGCAAGAATTTATAGTATTGTTCGTGGTAATAGTATTTTTATATATTTTATAAGATATTTGTTTCTTGATTAATCAATGGAGGGACGTATTTTCTTCCACTTTTTATGAGAGAAAATCACGTGGAATTTCACAATATCCATTATTAAACATTATAAATTGATTTATAATATGTACATTTGTATCGGTATTAACGTTTTCTCACTTGCACAATAAAGTTCAATAAATACTTTACGATATGCTGGTATAACTCCACTTTTAAAAGTAAACATGCAGGGTAAATACGCGTACTAAATTATATTCCGAGTATTAAACCGAAATATAAAGTGTGGAAAGAACTTAACATTAAAGACACTATAAAAGTACACTGTAAACCTTGTAACGTATGTTCATATAGATTGCAATTTAATATAAAACACTTGTTTCTAAAGCTGAAAGAAATGTGCTGATACATTGAGAGAAATTTATTAGTAATTGATACTATATCTTATAATGACTCGAGAATATGCGGGAATTAATTAACAGCATTTTTTATAATATATTATAATTTTAAAAAGATATTAAAAAAATTGTTCGCAAAGAATTGAGCTCGTCACATTGCAGTTAATACAAAAAGGGGCGGGGCCTAAGCGACAGCATAAAGTGGGGACAAAAAGCGCGAATGATAATTTTTTTTTAAAATACTTATTTTAATATAAGTAATACTATAAATGCCTTCATATCCTCGAGTCATTAAACAAATATAGTAGCAATTATTAATAAATTTCTCTCAAAATATACTTAAATATTTCGCTCCAGTCTTTGCTTCACACCTTTGGATGTATTTTATTTAGCGCGAATTTTCCAATCTTTTGCGAGCTTTTATTTTAAAAAAAGAAACAGAGGTCGCTCGTTACAACGATTTTCAGCAATCTCGATTCCTGACTCAGTGCAATGAATAATGTATGTACGCGCTCTTTACAAGTATTTGACTGCTATGGAAAACTTTCAGCAATAATAAACTCACTTAATAAAACATCGCGACGTTCAGTCTCTTTATTATTACTTGCTTCCATTTTTGTCGTTTTCATTTGATTAATTTTTATCGAACCGACTGGCGTTTTTAATAGCAATCCTTTTAATTTAAAACCGACTACTAATTTTGTCCTCTCCGCGTGAATTATTTAAACAAAGTTTTGCATCATTCCGGCGAGTATTTTAAGAATAACTTCAATTAAATTTTAATATTAGGAATTAACTTATTTTGCGAAGCGATACGTTGGACATTTAATTACTTATTTCGTAATAGTAGATGTAACCTTTTTTTTTTCGCAATTAACAGTTTCTTGTTTTATTAAATAATTCCAATAAACAGTTTTGCAATCGAATAAGTAGTTACCTTTTAACGTAACTTTATTTTGAAATGCAATATCATTGATTATGTTAATTCAATTCTAATGTGATAAAATTGTTTATTTAGTTCAGTAAATGATTCGGTTCCGATGGTTACGAGCAAGGGGTATAAAATTTTAACGACCTGCGGTATTGTTGATTGCCTTAATTTTAGATTTGCAATTTGGTTGTTTATTTCTAATAATTTATGTAGCTGATATATTGCTTTTCTTTACAAAACAATTGTTTAAATGATTTTTTTATTTTATTTCACCACTTGTAACATTTATAAATATATTTCTCCATTTATATATGAAGTGTACTTTTTTAAATAATAATTTATGATAAAAATTAGATATAAACATACTGGTATATATTTAGGAACACCTATATATACATTTATAACTAAATGATTTATACGAAATTTTGATTTCAGTTAATTTTTGCGATAAAAACAACATTAAGTCATTTTTATTGAAATATACGATTTATATAAATTCTCTTGTACAATGAGGAGTCAGCTTTATATAAACTTTATGTAAGTTCTTTGCAAAATCGATGGCCATCAAGGAAGTAATATACTCTTATTACACCTATAAAAATATACTGTTATAATGAAAATATATAACCTTTTGATAAAAACTATTTTTAAAACCATTCGTGAGGTATTCTGTCAAATGCTTTGAACATTCGAAAATAAAATGTTATGTTTTTTCATGCACGATTTGCATTTACACAAAACGATCGTTCTGTCACCACACACGTTGTCATCTTGGGAAATATATGAAAAGCTTGGCATTTACACGCAACGAGTCTGTTCCAATGAAAACACGATTTTTGTGGATGCAGAGATTTTGAAAATGGTCGAAATGAAAATAGAGGCAAGCAACTAAATTCGAGAAATGTCACGAAATATATTCATTATTTTGGAAGAGCGAAATGAACAAACATTTAAAGTTGGGATATGTTTGAATATTCAAAGGTTCAGATAATTCGATTCGTGTACTGTAAAATTAATGGATACGCGAAATTATTAATTTATAAGTAATTTTAATATTTGTGACACATACCGGAGAGATATTTAAGCAATGAATAATAAAAATGTGCATCAATTAATAATAAAAAGATCAATAATATTGTTAAAAATAAATATCGTCTAAAATTTATAATTGAATAGATCGATAAGTATAAAAAACTAAAAGATAAATAAATAAATAAAATAAAATAAAATAAAATATTATGAATAATTATTGACTATTAATAATTAAATAATCAATAATATGTAGCTCTGGAAACTGACTGTATTTTTCGACTTCAATGTTACAACAAATAACTAATATTATTACTCGTTGAATTATTAATAATTAATTGTCCAAAGCAATTGAACACATAAACTTGAATTATATACTTTGATGAAGCTTTTTCAGTCTGCTTTTTCTTTTATTCGCCTCGTTCCACGATGCTATCTATCTCCCTAAAGAAACAGAAACAACTGCAGAAAATTCGCGACGTTTCACCAACAAAGTTTAAAATTCCCTCTGATTAACTTTGAAATTTCAAACTAATTCTCAACTTATTAAGTTAATCTTTCATGAAGTAAAACATTTTAGTTAATTTGTTCGCTCTGCTTATTGAAAATCCGCGTTGCATTGTGCAAAGGTTTGCTTTGTTGTGAAACATGCACGTGGTTACAATTGCGAACCAAGCTTCAATTTAAGACGGAGAGTATAATTAAGCAGATATTATCGTTAATTTGCGAACACTCTTTTGATATTGAAAAAATAATTCTGGATAAAGCGTATCCTAGAAAAATTTAATTGGGGCATGGCCTTATTAGTATTAAGGTCCCCGTTTGGATCTGATATATACAGCCCTAATGGATGCCATAACAGAGCCATATCTCAACAAATTCAATGTTTACCCGAGTTCATAATAATATATTCGTTAACCCGGGTCAAATTAAAAAAAAAGAATTGTATACTGTAATAAATAAAAATGTATTCTAAAAATGAAGATTAGATTTTTTACTTTTTTTTATTTTTTTTCATGGTAACTAAAGTTCCATATGAAATAACTAAAATGTTGGTTGTCTTAATGAAAAATTAGGTAACTAGAATTGATCTTTTATATTCACAAACAAAGTATGAACTATATATATATTTATACATAGTTAATTATAATAATTTTTCTGAGTGCATTATTATTTATTGATTCCATAAGCAAGGAGCCATTTTTACAGTCTATTGAACTGCAAAAAGTAGATATTGTAAATATATTTAATTGCAAACGCGCCAAGTACTTGTCGAACTTTAGTCCACAAGAAATAATTACTTGCATTTGTAAACTCGTATTCTTATACTTTTTGTAAAAAAAAAAACTAACTTACGCATAAAGTTCGCGCTTATCTTTTTATTGCTAAAAAGATGCTTACTCCTTCAGCGGTATAATTACGATGAATTGTTAAGATGTTCTTATTTGAATATACAAATCAGATTGAAAATATGCAATAATAAATACTGGAAATAAAAAAGAGAAAAAAAGGAACGAGGTTAATGCTGAAATATTAAGGAAAGAATATTTAATGGCATATATTAACTGTTATTTATTTAAACAAAATTTAATGCTATTGTAAAAACGTGGTAAACTGAAATAATATACGACAATTTTTTATTCAATTTATATTGGAAAATATGGTCAGGTGTATTAATTGAAAAAAAAGAAACAAAATATAAATATAGATTGTTCATTTTTAGAGAAATTTTATAAAAAACAAACGTTTCTATAGCGAAAAACGAAAAAAAAACAAACAAAAAAACGAAACGAATTAAAAATACGAAATGTAAACAAATTTTGTTTCATAGCATATTTAATTTCATTTTTGCGTCCTTTCAAATATAAATAAATAATATTATCGTACAGTTTTGTTCATTTTTATTACGATGTTCTCCATCATGTTTATAAATGTTGTTTATTTATATCGACCAGTGTAAAAAGCGTTTTATTTTTTAGTTTCATAAAATTTTTACTATTATCTTTTATTTAGATTTATTGTCTCATTAAAATTAATAAGCAATCTATGGTTATTCTTTTTTAAGATCTATCTCTTTCCCCTACCATTCTATATTACTTTCCAATAAGATTATTTATCAATAACCTTTGCGCAATTACATTTTTTCATTAAATTTTTCAGCGACGCGCTTTCACGATAAAATTCCTTAAATGTTTATTCCGCAATTACTTTTAAACAAAGCTCATTTAAGAAATTTTCCTCGAAATGTAATTTGTGTCAGGCGGCATCAAATGGACGAATTAATCCTGTGGTATTAGTTCTCTGGAATTGCTCTTCCATCATAAAATGGCGTTACAACATCCATCTTTCAGCAAGATAAAAACATAAATTGCAAGCACAAGACTGAGCGCCTGAACATCATTAATTTATAAAACCGAATCTGCCCGGGAAACGGAATTAATTAAGTGTTGATGCACCGCAATTTTTGCGCGAGCGACAAAACGTGTCGGTTGGCGCCCCTTTTTTTTCCATTTCTTTTTACTCGATAGGGATTCGTCAAATGGAAGAGACGATAAAAAGTTCGGGAGCGATGAGTGTAACAAAAATTGATGAAAAACGTTTTACACGTTTCAGATGGTAAGTCTGAACTTTCTGGTTTTGAAAATAATCATTTCAACAAACTTTAATTTCCTTTGTTTTCACAGTCCTGTGATATTAAAATGTTTCCATAATATTCCTAGGATAATTGATATGATACGGTTTAATTTATTAAATTCATTTAAATAAGTTAATTTACTGATTCTGTTAATTAAACACACGGAGGTTTAAACTCACGTGAGAAGTAATGAGTTTATTCTCATGTTTATTGGGATAATACAAATTTTGAGAAGAATTAAAGGTTTCCTTTAAAATATCCAATTATGATTTAACAGCTTACTCTAATTACGGATTTATGTATCTTTTCTTACAAGTTTAGGAAATAGTCGATTTAGTACATATCATATAGTGAAATAATCAACATTTTTTCCTTAAAATAATATGAAAACTAGTATCAATCAGCTCGATAACGTTTGTTTGCAGTAAACTATAGTAATTTTTCCAAACAAACTTTCCCCAGTGAAGGAAAATTAAATTGACTTTTCAATTTTCAAAAGTGTTTCTACTGTAACTTTCAATATTTGAGCGTTTTAAAACCCAAGTGGTGTAACTCACAGTTTTGTTATTTTGAGAATGTTAACGTTTTACCAGTATAAGGATAAATTTGTGCTGCTACCAATACGTATTATAAGTGGCCACTTGCTGAACATGTTACTGACCCAAGCAAAAAAAAAAATAAATAAATAAAAGTTATACTACTTAGATTTTAAAGAGCTCATTTAATGGAGTATTAAATTAAATTCTTTATCAAGGTTAATTCACAAAATTGAACCTTTAACAAAAGGAAACATAAATATTTTGGAAGTTAAACAAAAGATTTGACAAGATCATCAAAATTATTATTAAAAAACACGAAAAAAACAGTTATCCTTCGCTAAACTTGACAAATTCCAACTACAAACGCCTAGCTTAATTTGCGAAATTTCATTAACAGCAAAAGTATCAACTATTTCAAAGCACTCTCATTGAACGATTAAAATAATAATTTTTCAAGCTCACTTACTTTTTTCAGTGTACTGCTTTGAACGAGTATTCTTTAATTTGTATAACAATCGAGTTATTAAATTGGCATCAACAGCGCGATTTGCGTAACAATTGGTCGGAGGCAAAAAGCTGCAGTACTTACCCCCATAAAGCAAACGAGCTCTTTATTACAAATGGTTTTGTTGGGCTTGTTAATGGACGGTGGACAATAGGGAGCGCGTCCGTCACAAAAACTCGCGTCTCTGCAGCCGTTATCGTCCCTACACTTGTCGCCGAATCTCAGCTTGCAGTCGGTTGTGCAGCACGGTCCCTGCGCAAAGTCAAAGCAAATATTTGTTCAGTAAACGAAGTGCCACAATGAGACTAAATTCACTAGAATCAGGTTAAATAGATTCAGAACCGAATGATAACAAACTGCACGTCGAGCGACGACGCGCTTCAATATAATAATGGGAGGGGGATGTTTTATTACGTTCAAGTATCGGGATCGCTGCGAAATATTCGAGTGGCGGATATTTTGGAGGGAATTTTTTTGTTGCATTGTCAGAATTCTGATGTTTCGAATGATTTTATATAAAAATTCGAAAAAAAAAAAAAATAGATTTATGGTTGAGAATATTATTTTTCAATCTTTTTAAATTACAAATTAATAATTATAAAAAATTTATCTAATAATCAACTTTTTCAATTATACTTTATTGAATTTTTACTTATACGATAATGAGATCTATAGCTGATATAATTTTGTTTATATTTTAAATATACAAGACTGATTCTAGATTAAAAAAGACTGTTTTTAAATTAAAAATATTTACATTCTGAGGAAATAACAAATTAATAAAAATAAGAAGGAAATACTTCGAATGTTAAAACTGAGATTGCTAGAAGTAAAAGAAACATTTAAATCCATTTTTAAATTTAATTGGTACTACTCATTACAGTTTTCTTTACCTTGATTATATTTGTATAATGAAAAATAATCCAAAGACCAATGCAATCAAAAGACTTCCGTTTCGCGTCGCGAAAAGTTTTCGCCTTGACAATTGACGCGATGAAACGAAAATCAATCACTAATAAATCCAAAAAAAAAAAAAACACTCCGGACCAATCGATATTCTAAAACGAGCGAGCAGTCTCTCGCTTTTTGTCATTTTCCGTTTTTCATCCCTACAGCGATATTGCCGGATTTTTCTCGCGCTTATCAGAAAAATTGTTACTTAAAAAAAAAAAAAAAAAAAAAAAAAAAAGAAAAAA
>JABFPN010006510.1:0-11495 GCA_022817305.1 Leptoteleia sp. ZL-2020 | reverse complement strand
TTTTTTTTTTTTTCGTTAAACGTAACACAACTCATACTCAATTGTACCATCTTCCGAATAAAACTATGATGCGAAACAATCTATACAAATATACTTGAAATTTCATACAAGTTAACAAATAATTATCTAAGAATAAAATACACGTTTTTTTAGCTCCACAATTCTTGTGGACGCAAGTTGTGTGTGATACCTTACACCTTGATATCTTGGATTCCAATAGATTTCATTGTACAAGAATCAGAAAGTGAGGCGAGGTATCCGTAATTGTCTTGATCCATTAAAATCATCCGTAAGACAATTGAATCACTTGCGTCCCTAAAAAATTTTATCAAACAAATGTTTTACCATTATGTTAATATAGTAAATATAATAATTCACTTATTTGAAAGATTTAAAAACGGAAAAACATAATGTTAGCAAAATTAAGTATTAGTACTTGACATAAGACATTTTAAAAATCGTTCACTTCGTTTTATCAAACTATAAAGTAAATACATCAATAAATGAACATGTACCAGCGATGAAGAATTTCCTAGGACGAGGGTGATGTACAATATACTCAAAGAGAATTAATTCACTGGTACGAATTTTTAGCCCTTCATCTACCACTCATTTACCTTTTCAACTTCGAACAGTAAAGAAAAACAGGGAAAATAAACAGAGCTATATGATGGTAACTTATAAACTTATACTTCACTGCGTTTGGAATATTGGTTTGTCAGCAAAACTTGGAGCTTACGATGATTTAATTAAAAATTATACGATGATAATTAAAAATACAATTACTTATCATTTATTACAAATTACACGGTGCTTATTTTAATATTTCAGATGTGCCGTTATTTTTGTTTATTTCAAGTTTGAATTCTTGAAACATAAAAACCTCGCATACATACATATAACGTTCTACCAATAATTCCTATACCATTAATGAAATTAATGTACAGAAGGGAGTTAGTTAATTAGAAAGTTTATTAAATCGACGAAAATTAATAACTCAATTATACCTTACATTTCTTTTTCAAGTTATTTTAATTAATATAAAAAAGAATTACTCTGCAACAATTATAAATCATACAACATAACCATATGATGATTATTATTACATATAAAGTAATGAAATTAGACAGTTATTTAAATTGAACATTCTCTTGAGTTTAAGGTTTTAAAATAATAAAACCATTAAAAACGATAACGGTAATTCTTTCATGCGTTTAAATTGAAATCAAATATTACTTTCATAATTTTAATATTTTCAATGGAATATGTTTTTCCAATGCAAAGTACCGGGGTATTTCAGTGCATGGTAATTAATTACTTTTTATTTTATAAATTTTGAAAAGCGTAAGAAAAGGTTTTAAAAAATGATTGACGCGATCCTCATTTATTACAGTAATATATTCACCTTTTGAAAAGTCATATGGATTAAAGTTAGTTAAATTTAATTAACGATTTGATGACTGAATACATTCACAATATTATTTATCTAACTTCTGTTCTATTTGACTCAGTTTCATTGATTTATTTTTTAATAAGGCATACTAATAAATTGGTGTTGATTTCATTTAACTTCAGTACAAAATAATGATATAACATTAAAATATGCGTAACCAGCTAATAACATTCTTATATTACTTCAAGTAAGTTTATTATTAAAAGTAATGAAATTAAATGTAAAATATTAATAAGAAAACTTTTGACTATTATTTTGAAATGACACAAAGTAAATGATTAAAATTTATGAATTATGATTTAATAAGTATATAATTTGTCTACAATTTCATATTCAGTTACCATATATTACAATCATATAACTGACTAATAATCCTGCAGATAATCAAAAGATTGAAATACAAAATATCAATCATGCAAACTATCATTTGTTTTAAAGCTAAGAGAAATAGCGCCCGGCAGATCTATGTTATTCTATGAATACAAACATAAATAATCGCAACCTTTACACCTTACTTTCTGTTTCATTCAGTAAGATAATTATTTTTCTTTTTTCTTTTTTCGTTTTTTTCTTTTTGGGAGGGGATTTTATTGTTTGCTTACAGCTTGGCTACCAACCGCCGTCTGTCCGCTTTGTTGGGGCTGGTCCCAATACTGATGATTGTAATACTGCTGGTTCCAACCTCCATAATTTCCGTTGTCATAGTTTTGGCAGTAACCACCACCGTAGTTGGTCTGTCCATATTTCTGCCAGTTATTCCACTGTTGATTACTATTACCGCCCCAACCTTGGTTCCAACCTTGAGACTGAGTTCCTGACCAAGTTCCTTGGTTCCAACTGCCTTGTCCTTGATAACTGCATTTAATAAATCCACATCGAGTTAACATAGGAATTGTATAATTTTGAATTTTACTCAACAAATAAATTCAAATTTTACTTCAAAAACCTTTTCGTCGCGAAGGAACGAGAAACGCCATTTCCCTCCCTAGGGAGTTTCGGAAAAATGACGTTTCTCATTCTCCGAGTCACGAAGTAGTATATTACTCTACGAGGAAAAAAGTGTTTTTAAGTTAGTAACTCAAACCATAGGCGAAGAGTTACAAACTTGAAACCACTTTTGTTCGAGTTGAGTACGATACTTTACTCGCGGTGAAAATGAAGTATATTAGTAACTCAAAGGGCTACCAATAGATTTTATTTTTAAGGGGAGTAAAATTATGTATATACCAAGGGATATTCACGAAAATCCACATTCATTTGAATCTCCCTTGATGCAATCGTTTTAATTTTTAATAAATTTTTTCAATTTTTCAAAAACTTTAAATTATTTAAATTTCTCATAGATACTTTTGGTATAGTTTTAAAAAAATGAATACATGGGTAGTGTACAAGTGAGGAGTATATGTACTGTAATTATATTTATTTCTTGCATATTCATTTTATGCATTCTTGATTTGTGTAACAAGTTTAAGTTGTACTTAAGGAGATGTGCTCAATTTATTTAATTTTATTGCTAGGCAATGCTAGCCAGCATTAACTTTTTTTTTTTTTTTTTTGCGGCATTTAATTAGCACATTTAAGTAGCAATAAATTATGGAGTAGGTTTAATTATCGCGAAAATTTGAATGAAATGGTGTGTGGGTAACCTGACGTTTTGTTAATTTAAAGTGGTCGATAAAACAACGTTTTGATAAAGTGCAGGTTAGACAAAATGTTTTTTTTTTTGATAAATTGAACGCAACCCATGCGTTCGAACTTATATTTTAGAGTAAAATCAACGACAAAATTCTGTAATGGCATGAAGCAAGATTTAAGTAACAGAAGTAATTAATGATATAATTAATAGTAAATACAAGTAACATTTTGATATTTATACATAATAATGACTTACCTGGATTGTCCCCCCCAATTTCCTTGGCGCGGTGCTGGTGCCCGTAATCTATCATTTCCTTGTCTTCTATCACTAACACCCCCTCTTCTGTCACCACCAGCTCTGTGAGCTAAAGGTGGCGGACCTCTAGGTCTCCAACCTCCTGGGCCGCCAGCAAAAGAACCATGTCTCATATGACCCCTACCTCTGTTATCTCTCCAACCTCCGTTATTTCCACCCCTCCAGCCAGGATTTCTTCTGTCTTGATCTGACAAATTAATTCATTTTATTGACATTTTACCAACGATATTTCTAATAAATTAAAATCATACTAGGCAACAAATTTTTAACGTTTTCTAAATGTAATACTAACAAACTAAATTTGATTCTTTTGTTCTTAGTTATATTATGATTTCTTGGATATAGTAATCAAAGTGCATATAATATTATCAAATAAAAGTATGACATCATCATACATGTCATACCATCAAATAAAAAGGTGTAATTTTGTCTTTAATTGTATGAAAAATTAATTCATACAATAAAACAGTTATTTGATTACACGCGAATTGTCTGAAACTTATGTCAGTTTTTACATTATAAGAGGATGCAACATGACCTTTTACTGACATTAAAGATTTCTTAAAATATATTTAATTGCAATATAAAATCGGAAATCAAAGAGAACAGGATGATTCTGTCACAATTCATGTAATTTGGTACAAAATTGTAATCATTTAATATCCATTAAAAGTGCAAAATGAAACATTGTTTGTTTTTAATTTATCTAATATTAAATTGAATTAAATTAAATTACTTACAACCCCCTCTTCGATGATCTCTGTTATTATATATTCGGTTATCACGGTTATCTTTTGAATCCATTCGGGCTCTCTTATTTGGTGGTTGTGTCTGTTGTCCATATCCAGCAGCCTTTCCTTCTTTATTGTAACGTTCTATCAATTTTTTAGCTTCCTGTTCGTTCAATTCTGGCCATTCTACACTACTTACGAATTCTCCAACCTCCGGAGCTGCGAAACTTGCTGCACACAATACGTTAATCGTTACGAAATTTAATTTTGTATACGTAATATAAATAGAAATACCAATAAGTTATATCATGTTGATTATATATGTTTATTATTATTATTATTATTATTATTATTATTATTATTATTATACCTTTCATTTCTAAAACAGTAGAATCAGGCACTTCTTTTCCTTCAGTTTGTTCGCGCTGAAGTTGTCGTATTTTGTAATCTTCTTCATTTGGTACCATAATAACAGCTTTTCTTGTAAATCCAACAAAATTCTTCATTTTGCGCTTTTGGGCAGTGGGATAAACATTGTGCTGTAAACATTTAAAAACATTGTTAAATAAGTAAATTTCTCTACAATTTATCAAAATATCATTTCACGAAACAAATTATTAAAGCATCAAATTATATTCAATCAAAATTTCGGTCCATATGAAAATCATTGCATTTAACTAGCAACTCATAAGAACGTCATTACATCAGAACGCCATAATATCAAAACACGCATTTCATAAAAACTTGAGATTATTAATGCATCATTTGTGTTAAAATTTCAATCCACCTGCTTTCGTTTTTTGTGGAATTTTACAAACATTGCTTCAGTACAATTATGTATATTTCGATGTCACTGTGTCAACATTTTGTAAAATTTCAGTAATTTTTATTGAATGTGTTTTTGATTCGACGATTTTAATGAGATGGACGTTTTGAGACGAGTTGCAAGATAGATGCAGTAACTTTAATTGAACTTAAATTTTGACTGAATAATGCATTGATAATTAGAACTTTTTAATAAAAAATTTAAAATAAAATAGCTTTGCGTGCATATGCTCTTACATGGACAAAACTACAAAGTGAACTACTAAATTTCTATTTAAATAAGATATATTGTTTCGCCATTATTGATATGATTAAAAAAGTAAAAACACAATGAAATCAGAGCACTTTTCACTGACATAATAAGGGTATGTTCAGTTGTTAAGTTAGATAAGTGTATGGTTAAATTAGCCATACAGTTTATATAATATAAAAATATTTATTTTATTCGATTAAATATGTCTGTCATTCTGCAAGTAAAATAAATTCTTATTAACCCTTGTTGAAATTAATTAAAACCTAATTGAAATTAATTAAAAATTGGTAGATAAACTAATTTATGTATCAATGTGAATACTGTTTTCCCTGTATCCATGTATATTGATAATAACATAAGAAACATGTTACTTACTTAATGAATTATTTAATTATAGTTTATTAATACATTAAGAAAGAAAGACTTACATGATCCAGAATGTAATTTCGCCTCCTAGTATATGCTTTTTCTAATAATGTATTGAGGGCTCGCGTACACATTGATAGTAAAGTATCCCATCGACCATTATAATTATCTTTTCGAGGTAGTCCCATGACCTGTAATTAATTGCAAATAACTCGATTTAATAATTTAAAAGTGATTGAAAAAAAAAAGTTATTTTGAAAATATGTAATCGTACCTTCATTCGGTTAATCAAGCTACTTGTACCCAGTATATTGTACATTTTTTCAGGATGATTCGAGGCATATTTTGTAGACCAGAAAGTTTTTCCTGACCCAGGTAAGCCACACATCATAATCATTTCACACTCTTCTTTCGTTAATGGCCTTTTCGGTCCAGTTATCCTATCTTGTAAATCCACTTTACCGACTGGTACATAACCATCCAAAACATTTTCACTCCAAGGCTCCTCTTGACCAAAATTACAGGAAAATTTACAGTTTTTGCTGAGAATGTGTGGATACAGTGCTTTGTCGCCGAGATCCTCTTTACTAATGGTAAAAGCTTCGCCAAGATTCTCACCATTCACAGCAAAACTTATTTTAACAAAGTTTTCATCAGACATGTCCAAATAACTGGCTACGATATCATCTGTGTCAAATTTTATTCCATAGTCTGTAAAATTACAATCCGTCGCTTTCTTTCCCGTCCCATCGTATCCATAACTAAACTTTTCTTCTCCCAGTTGCATCGATGATGCAGATATTGACCATCCTACTCTTAGGATATGTGGACTTGTTTCGTCTTGTATATCAATTGGACATTTCTCGACAATCTTTGATTCATAGTATAATTTACCATTTTTGAAGCCATACGACGCCCGTGCTCCTGCCCAAACTAATCCAAACCCATCTTTATGCAATGGTGTTGCAGATACAAAATTGCTCCTATCGATTTGAAGATGCAAATCAGAGTCATCTGAAAAGAAAAAAAATTATGCATGTTAAACGGTATATAGACGGAGAGAGAAGATTAAGAAAAATGACCAAGATTGTTAGTAAACTGGGCCCAGTTTACTTGTCCAAACTATCATTTTTATTATAATATTTATTTTATTTTCGACAACGTCACACAAAAATTACTTGGTAAACCAAACTTAAAAATAAAATATATTGGTAGTCCTGCGGGCTACCAACGTATTTCACTTTCACGGTGAATAAAATATCGCACTCAACGAGGAAAAAAGTGGTTTTAGGTTGATAGCCCTTTGTCTCTGGCTTGGCTTACCAAATTAAAACCACTTTTTTCCTCATCGAGTAATATGCTATTTCAGTTCAGTAATTGAATGACAACTAAAAAGGGAGATGCGCGTAATATGTATACTTTCTAACGTTTGTACACCCAGTCTCAGTGATACGTCCATCCCAATATCTTAGTGGAAAGAATTTTATGTTAGTACTGGTAAGTTACGCGACAAGGAACAGAGACTGGTTCTCTGATAGGAATTTGGCGCAAAGCGCTTTGAAATTGGAACGTAGTTGTCATTCTCATATTTTATTGTTTTATCGATGTAAAAAATTAATTTAAAAAAAAATTAATGAATTTTAAAAATTAAATTAATCTTTTACATCGATAAAACAATGAAATATGATAATAACAATTACATTTCAATTTCATAGCGTTTCGCGCCAAATTTCTACCAGTGAACTAGTCTCTGAATGCTTCCGGAATGTCAATTGCAATGCAGATTCTGCACGGCAAAAGAGTTTTTATAGGAATATTTTACTTACCAATAATAATTAATAGTGAAAGAACACCATATGTTACTATCGATTATTATTGGTAACTAAAATATTCCTGTAAAAACTTTTGCCGTGCAGAATCTGCGCTGCAAGTGACATTCCAGAAGCTCCCTCTGTTCTTTTCCGCAAACTTACTAGTACCAACATAAAAATTTTTCCACTAAGATATAGGGATGGACAAATCGGCAAGGTTTCAAATGACAGTAACGACGAATTTTGATAATCACACGACGTTAATTTACAACAAAGAGTTGAGTACTTACACCACGATAAAACAACACATTCGTCATTGAATTCTGGTTCATCATCTGTTTGACAAGAAGTGACATCTTCTTGAGGGCTCAGCGAGCGTTTACGTTTCCTATCAACCTGCATAGGAACATCTTCATTTTTAACTTCTCTTTCGTCTTTGGCTTCTTCTGTATTTACATTCTGCAAAATAATAACATTTTCATCATCTAACGTTTATAAATGAAAATTATTCATATTTATTAACAAAATGTACTAAAAACGTTTATTGTTTTAGAATCATTATCGGGATACCAACAATGAAACAAAAAATCATTGGAAAATAGAGTTGGGTCGCACGGGAGATTCATGTAAATCCACACTTTGTTCGATCACTTATGGATCGACTTGTAAACTTCGCACGAAAAGGTGGATTTATAAACAACTCTTTAAGAAATGAATAATAGTATATTGTGCACCAAGGACGAAGAGACTTTTTTTTTTTTTTTTTTTTTGACACGAGTCTAATCGCTGTTACTCCGACCATGGTGCGTATACTATTTTTTGTAACAAGTGCAAGAAGAGTGCTGCCCTGTTTCCGTTCTTTTATGGAAACTGTAGCAAGTTTGCGTCCTCGTCTACAATCAGCTGTTTTTCATCTTCTAAACAGGATGGAAACAGGGCAGTTTCCGTGCACTCTTTACAAAAATTTTGTTAATACAATACAACATAACAGTACAGTCAAATTAGACAATTGAAGATTACCCTGTTATGTTTGAATATTACAAATATTTTCTATTATTTTAAAGGTAAAAACTGGTCATTAAAACGAAAATGAATGAATAATTAATCGTAAATAACAAAGGAAATCATATCTACTATATAATAAAGTAAAGATGCAACTTAAAAATACATACAATTTCAATGTAAATTTAGAATAGAATGCAGAAAACTTGAATATTACAAAACTAATTACATCATATTACCAAATACACATGTAATCAAATGCTCACTTTATAACTGATATAATAATAATTAATTTAGTAAACACGAAGGGCTTACAAATGTTAGCTAAATGAATAATTCAACAAGGATTGTCTTCAAGGGACAACTAAAATAACATTTTAGTGTGAGAAAACGTTATAAGATTATTAAAAACATCCATAAATACCTTATCAAATGTACATTCTTCTTCATTCTTAGCCTCCTCCATCTGTGCTTGAGAGGCATCGCTTTTCTCCTCAACTTCCATCTTATCATCCACGACTTGTGAATTAGTCCCTGTCTTCTTTTTTGGTGACGTTTCATGTCCCTCAATCGACTCCCCTATATCACTCTTCCCAGCAGACTTAACTCGTGATTCTTCAACTTCATCCTTCCTTCCTTCTTTTGTCGCAACTTCTGATTTTGGTGAGCTTAAAAGTTTTGTGACATCGGCCAACTTGGGTGCAACGGTACTTGTTTGCTCTTCCGTAACTTGCAATGGTTTTGCAGGTGAAGTTTGAGAGCATATTTGACGAGTATCAGCAACAACATTGTGACTTTGTTCAGTCTCCGCGATACGTTTTTCTGACTCTCGAATCGGTGTTTTCACAGGACTAAGAACAATTTGCACTTTCGTCGGGCTTTGCACCTTTGTTGGACTTGGTACGGTTTGTGCTTGAATTGGGCTTGATCCAGTTTGTACTTTAGTTGGGCTCAATAATTTAATCGGACTTTGCTGCTCGACTTTCAAAGGACTTTCTAGCAATTTAACTGAACTTTGCGTTTTAACAGAACTTTCCGTTGGTTTATCAACATTTGTCTGAGGCTTCATCGGAGATTCCTGCGGTTTTACCGGTGACATTTCTGCCGTTTTAACGGGCGACGTTTGTGTGACTGGATGTTGAACCTTCGGTGATGACTCTTCTGATTTTTCCACTTTTTCAACCACTGACGGTTTTTCATCCAACTTTGACTGCTTTTCTGGAGGCTCGTCATCTTCACTATCCTCTTTGGACAGTTCCAATAGTGTTTTCATAGGAGTTTGTCTGGCTGCGGTAACGGTAGTTCTCATTGTGCTACGCGTTGGCGTTTTGGGAGTGACCGCACCTGCGGCTGCGTTCCTAGTTGCTCTGCTAGGTGTTCGTGGAACTTTTACAGTATCAGGAGTTTTCTCTTTTGCTCTACGACTACTTCTTCCAATCTCTTCCTCTGATGAACCCGACTCATTTTCAGTCTTTGCCACAGCTTCTACAAGTAAAGATAAATAGTAATTATACAATTAATTACATTAAACAATTAAAATCATTTTACACAAACTTATGTGTCAAAAAAAAAAAAATATTTCAAATTTAAGGCCATTACGAAAGCATACAATTATATTTCGTTGGTTTGTCACACTCAAAAAACTGCACTTGAATATTTATTTAAATAAATATCTATTTGTCATAAATAAAATTATTTTCAATAATACGAATTTGTACAGATATTACACAGAAAATCTATTCTAAAATCTAATATAAAAAATTCTAAATATATTCAACTGTTGACATATGTTGCGTTTTCCTTAAATTAATTTTTACTTTGCAGTATATTTAAAGGTGTGTACTATTAAGCAGGTTATGTTCATTCCGAGTTGGCCAACGAGTTTCACCTTAAAGATAAAAAGATTCCATTTTGTGAGTGCGGAATGAACACAACCTCTTTAATAATACATATCTTTAACCAGTTAACTGTCATCACTCGTCAAATGACGCTTTGAATAGTATATCAGAAACAGCTAAAGTCCCATATCAGTGACAGCTATTAACGCCTGCTTTGATTAGCCAGAGGTCTTTAAGGTGATTCTTCAATGTGTCACGTATCAAAAACGCCGTCCGGTACCTAGGCTGGGGGGGGGGGGTAGTAAATAGGGAATAGAATTGCACCAAAATTTGATAGAATGTTATGTAACTTTATTTTTTTATCAATTATCGTCTTTTGAAATGTGTCTGCTGTCACGTCTTTCTTTGTACCGCGATATATGTATTAAGTTTGCAAAAAAATTAAAGCTACATTTCAACAAATAAACTATACCCTACGATTCTCTCATTTTTACATTACATTATATCAAATTTTGGTTTAAGTCTGTTCACTAATTAACCCTGTGTACCGGACGCCGTTTTTGACATGTACCGAAGAATCACCTTAACAGAGCACGCCATTTTTTTCTCTCCGTGTACTTATTTAATAGGGACTTAACATAACCTTATTATGTCAGTGAAAACAGCTTAACATCCTAAAGACTTCAGTGTGTCGAGGATTAGAATTATTTGTGTATGGCTGACTCAGCCATATGTATATGTAACAATGAACTCGGTGGATTAGTTTTCATAAAATTGAGTTACATAAATTTGTTTACTAGAATAATTATAATTTTAGTTATGTCAACAATAGCCAAAAAATATATCTAATTTCAGTAGAAATTTAGTAGTATCTTTAATATTTGGTCCGTGCAGAGAAAGGTCGTTTAATGGCGTTGGTCGCGCCAACAACTACAAATGTTTTTAATCTAAAAACTCAGAATTTCAGAACATACGACTGTCAAATCGCAACATGAAACATTGCATTTGTGTGTCTATATTTCAAGTCATTTGTTTGACACGCGTATTTGGCACAAACCAGGGAGTGCAAACTTCCATAAGCCCAATGAGTCAACTTTTTTTACACTGATTTCAGCGCCATCTAAAGTTGGTACCAAGGAACTAATTGACACAGCGGCAAATTTGAATGTAGCTTTTAATCTAAATAGTACTTTTGAATAGTGAAAATAAGAAAACTGTTTTTTTTTTTTTTTTTTTTTTTTAATACAAAGGTTAAAAAAGATAAA
>JABFPN010006509.1:0-11495 GCA_022817305.1 Leptoteleia sp. ZL-2020 | reverse complement strand
GTGTAGTAGTACGAGTGTCTTTAAGAACCTTAATACTGGTCAACAGAGGTCGTGAATGGCCGAGTGGTAAGACATGTGACTTATAAATTGTAGGTCGGGAGTTCAAATCAAGGTGGGATTAAAGTAAATTTTTTTTTTATATAGAAATGCTTTGTTAGCCACTATGGCTCGACTGTGGCTCCTGGCCACATCCCACAGTCGATCCATTGCGGCAACACGTGTGGCTTATTGTGGCCAAGACTGTGGGCTCTCGCATGCCACAGTCTTAGCCACAGTGCTGCCATAGACTCTGCCACAATGTTTTTTCCACGCGGGAACATACATGTGGCACATATGTGGCATATATGGGGACATATAGGGGAAAATATGTGGCATATATGAGAACATATATGTTGCATATATAAATTTTTACCTCGTTATATATATATATATATATACCAAAAGACTGTTTATTAAAACTTTATAAATCTTTTTTGCAATTTCCATGAATTTGTTTAAACGGACATAATTTGCAAAGTTGTTCGGAAAACAATTGTTCAGCGCGTAAAGAAGCAATCGTTGAGAAATGAAGTGAAGCGTCGAAAAAAAAAGGAAAAAAAAGTCGCCGCGGAACATTGGTATTCGCATAAATATTTATGCATACCTGTTTGCGCATCCGATTATAAGAAACGGTCGCGCAATGTTCCCCCGGGCGTACAAAAGTGTATATGAATATGCAGCGGGGGAACCTTAACGATACCCGCGCTGCAATTATATTCGCAAAAGTGCGCAGATTTTTCTACCGATCATAATCCATAAATTATTTATTCAATTAAACAAGCGGGTGCATAGATTCGCCTGGCATTTCCATCAAGTGACGCGGGACAAACGAGTGTGCGTAAAGAAAAAGAATCGGTGGGAAAAGCAAATTTGTGGGATTAATTAAATTTAATGTTATTAGATATTGAATGAAAACAAATTATGAAGTGGATGAAAAAAATGAGAAAAAAATGGTGCCATAATATATAGATGTATTTATAAAATATATGTATATCAATATTTTATATAAAAAAAAATGATGAAGTGTAAAAAATGAGAAAAACAGTGGCATAAAATATAGACATATATATATATATATATATATATATATATATATATGTAAACACTTTGTTTACTCACCACGTTTGACATATTTGTTAATACAAATTTAAAAAAGGTTACAAAAATATACAACTTTTTATAAACCTGTATAAAAAAAGTCGTTGTTTATCCATTTTTTTTATAAATATATCTTCGTCTTTATAACACATACTAAATGTAACAGTACTTTTTTAATAAACGTTTTTTCCCGGTTTATTTCGCAAAATTGTTAACTTAAAAAAGTCCAAAGTAAAAACATTAATATGGTAATATAAATTAATTACCATTATTAACAATACATTATTTATTTATTTCTTATTGTTATTAATAATTCATTAATTCGTATCATTACAATCATATTCCCATACCCCTTGAATTGGTTTTTAATTATTTCTGTTATATCAAATTAGCATAAAAGGAATTAACAGGCTCCATTATAGTTACGTTCGATTCAAGTAATTTGATTGACTAAAAAATAATAATAATAGAAAAAAAAAGATAACAAACATTGATAATAATTTGTCATTAACCTTTGCACGAACATTTAATTATAACTCGCGAGAACGCTGAAATTTAATGTAATCGTCGACAAATCAATTAAGCTGAAAACAAATTTGATAAATTTATAAACAAATTTTTAGTGCTCGCAATATTTCATTACGCGGAAATATCAAGCTGTTACGCAGCGAAGGGTCAAACGGAAAATTCATCTCTCTCTCCAAAGCACAACGGAGTAAATCATTTATTCGTTTTACTCGGGCAGCATTTTCTTCGGGAAAATTAATCAGCTGACTTTTGTGTTACAATTTGTACACTTATATATTGTTATATAATGTTATATATTTAATATTATTAGGTAATAAAAGTTGGGATAAAAATTGTCATACTGTAGGTGTTATACCTAACATATAGTTTAATAAAAATTTGATATTCCAAATGTCTTTAAATGTTGTGAAGTTGTTTGTTAAGTTACAATTAATGTAAGTGCAAGTTTTGGTTCCGTATGTGATGAATTTTCTTTTAATAATATTTCAAAATCCGCGTTTTAGTACATTTTCGGCCTTCCCTTCGCCACATCCTTTGTCTTCGACGTCAAATTCACCGTTTTCAAGCTTTTAGTGAAAAACTTTCGGTCTTCCTTCCATTATGTTGCTTGTCTTCGACGTCAATTCACCGTTTTCAAGCATTTAATAAAAATCTTTTGGCCTTCCTATTGCTACATCTCTGGTCTTCGACATTAATTCACCGTTTTCAAGCTTTTAATGAAAAAATTTCGGCCTTCCTCCCGCTACATCCCTTTCCTACGACGTCAAATTCACCGTTTTCAAGCTTCTAATATTTCAAGATAATGATGTACTCAATTTAACGTCCGATCATTTTTGTTCAAGTGTCAAAGAATAGCAGAATGGAGCACTGTGTATGTGCAATTATAATGAATTGCAATTAATATTATATCAATAACAGTAATAATAATAACGTATATATAAGATATTAGATGTTAGATTAAATATTAAAAATTTATGATATGACATAGAACTCTTATGTTTGTGACATAGCGTTAAAAGGTAAGTTCTTATAATCAAAAGATAATTTGAATTGAAGAGGTTGATATAAAAATTTCAAAGTAGATGGTGTCGTTAATTGTGTTTTCATCTTTCCCACTACTGAAATGATATACAGATAGCATATGAACACATATTCTTGAAATAATTCATAACGTATACATTGGTTACACTAGTCTTACTGATGAGTGTAAGAGTAACCAAGAAACGAAACACTATATAACATCTAACATCTTACATACGTTATTATTATTATTATTATTATTATTGTTATTATTGTTATTGATGTAATATTTAGTTGCAATTCATTATATTTGTACACACACACAGCGCTCCATTCTGCTGTTCTTTGACACTTAAACAAAATATATCGGACGTTATATTGAGTAAGTCATTATCTTGAAATATTAGAAGCTTAAAAACGGTGAATTTGACGTCGAAGGCAAGGGACGTAGCGGGAGGAAGGCCGAAATTGAGTAAGTCATAGAATATAATTAAGTGTCGTTAAAAATTTATGATATTTCAAGATAATGTCATCGAGATATGTTAAACCTTACGATACGACACTTATATCCGACAATTATAATTATAACTTAACGATGGCGCCACCTATCGTCAAACAGCGGAGGCTCATTAATAAACTTAACATTCTGACTTAAGAATAAATAAATAAAAAAAAACAAAAAAATTCCTTCGTCAACTTAACGACCAACTTCAAACAGTAAATCACGTGGGCTTTGAAATCCAATGGCATCACGGGCATATCAGAAAGAAAAGGGTGCGCGCGAAATTGCGGGAAAATTCAAACGCGGTTATAAGAAGCCGCATTAAAATTCGTATGTTTCGGTTATCGTTAAACTTTAACGGGTCGCTTAATTCCCCGGAGCCGGCTCCGGGCACGTCTTAACGTTTTGCAAATTTCTCTTTTATCGTACTCGCGAAACTTTAAAAAGGTGAACGCATTTTAGCAGACGACGAAAAAAAAAGAGAACAAAGAAAAGAAAAAAAAAAGAAGAAAAAAAAAGTTCTTAAAGCAATCTAAAGACCGAAATAAAGCGCCTCGAAAATTGCAAAATTAAACCGATTATACCGTTACGAATACAAATTTTCCCGCGCAAATCTCTTTAGCAGTTAATTTTTTCTTTCTAGTAAGAACCGAGGGGTAATGAAGGGGAGAGGGGGGGGGGGGAAATACACAATGTCGCGTGCGAGCTGTGTTGGTTTTCGCGCAAGTTTGCGCCCTCCCGCGGAGACAATACATTCCGGTGGCTTATGAGCAATGAAATATTTTGCATAGCGTGTTGCAGCGGGCATGTTGACTCTACTGGAACAAGACAAACTGAAACGCGCTTTTGACTTGGCTTTCGAGACCGTAACTAAAGCCCGCGTTATTTGACAGACAGGGGTGACCGAATGCACCTTGCATTACTGATTCTATGCAATCCAGAAATACACACCGGGCGAAATACACATTTTGCAATACGAATAACGTGTCCCCGATTTGCGTTGCTATCAATAACGCATGGAATGTAATTAAAACGAATGTTTGGGTGTTAAAATGTATGTCGATTTGGTTTATTCTTTAGTTGGTTTTAAGTTTGCAAGAAATTATAACAAATTTTCATTGTATATAGTAATTATAACTATGAATTAACTAGCTATTAATTGTAACTGTTACTATTAGCGAAATAACTAGCTACTATAGTTATTTCAACTATGTAATCAAGTGTAATCTACTACAAAGTGTAGTTACAGATACTATATAGACTCTAGTAAATGTTACTAATGGCTGTGGTATTCACCAAAAGTAACTATAGTACACTAATCAAGAACACTAGAATTTTCTCTCAGTGTGGTGTAAAGAAAGACATATATGTCCATACATGAATTTTTTATTTCCTTATATGAAGTTGTCGAAACATACATGGACCATATATGGAATAAGGAAAGACATATATGTCCATATATGAAGTTTTTAATTCCTTATATGAAGTTGTCGAAACATATATGGACCATATATGGATTAAGGAAAGCCCTTATATGTCCATATATGAAATTTTTAATTACTTATATGAAGTTATCGAAACATATATGGACCATATATAGATTAAAGAAAGACATATACGTCTATATATGATTTTTTTATTTCCTCATATAAAATTGTTAAAACATATGAATCATATATAGACCATATATGGATTAAAGAAAAACATATGTCCATATTTGAACTTATTATTTTCTTATATAAAATTGTTAAAAGATATGGACCATATATGTTCCATGTTTACTAAGCTTACTTTGCTATAATATACTACTCCAATATAAGCATGCGGAAAAAACTGATTGAACCGAAACTTACCACACGATGCCTTGGGCGCCCGAACCGATGGGTTTGAGATTTTGATATCTCTTTAGGATGGTGAATTTGGTATCCCCGACCTCGACCGTGTAAAACATGTCGTTTAGCCGGGTGGATATATTAGGCCCCAAGTACGGCATGCGCTTTGCTGCTGAAGAGTGACGAAATTGTGTGTTTTCAATTTGCCTCTCCTCGCGCTCTCGACAGTGCTGATTAGCCAGCACTCTTCGCGTACTGACACTCTCAGCCACTTTGATTACGACCGCGCGTCCCAATTACACGCCTCGATTGCCCGCTGCGATTATTGCACGTGTTTGATTTTCAATTCTCACAGTCCGCGCGGGCAACTTTGCGCTTGTAAGCAAGACGGATTTGTCTGCAACAAAAGAAAACAATTGCCACTTACTTCAGTTGGTTATTTATTTCACTTCATTGAAATTTTTCTGTGTCGATGTGAAGCTGGAAATTCAAATTTATGTATTTCCCGCCAAAATGGGTATTTGGGTATATTTTGTAGAAAATAAAGATTAATTTGAGAAGAATTCAGCGCTTTTCAACGATTAATCGTGTATAGAATTTAAGTTTTTAAAAAGAACAAAAAAATTATTTTTATAGCATGTTAATCTAACCTCCAAATAGTTAATGAAATGATACTGAAAGGTAGCTTTTTGAGAAAAATTGTATAAAAACTGTTTTAGACAATTTTAAATATGTTTAACTTTTGATACGAGAATTAAATTAATTCTTATTTTGCTAAATATTTATTTTGGCGGCAATTTTAAATAATTCGAATATCGTCAGCGAGTAAAATTTCATTTTATCCAAATTATTATTTTAATATCGTAATTTAAAATAATGATTATTGTAAATTTGTATATAATTGTTTATAATACAAGTATTAACACATTATACATTATATCTATATTAAATTTCTTTTAATAAATCACTTTTCACCAGTGATAAAATCCTCTTTCAATTGAATACACCTCCACGCTTCTTTTAATAAATAATAAACTTTATCCCAATCTCTCTCACTGTGCGTTTAATACTATTAATATACCGTGGGACCGAAGATTAAAGCGTTTTTAAGACACAAAAACGCAAACAAATTCCTATTTAATTCGACTTTAATGTTCTTTTCAAAGGCACCAAAATAACGTTACCAGTTATACTTTTATACTTTTTTTTTTCATACAAAAATTTTTTTTTCATTTCTTATCTCTCTTATTCGATTATATCATTTTTGTCTTTTGTTTATTGACAAGCAGTTTTTACCCCCAATTATCATAATTAACTTATGAAATATGAAAAATGTGTTCTCATTTTTTTTTCTTCTCTTTTCTTCTTGCTAGTGCAAATTAATGTTTAATTAACGACAAAGTTGAATATAAAACTTCGCCCTCGACAACGACGTTTAACAACTATTTAAAATCAAATATTTTCATACACGCAGGAAAAAAAAATCTATTGAAAATAAAAATATTCTGTTGAATATTCTTGAATATTTTATTCTTGTCTCCAAAACCAATCCATTTAATATAAATGGAAATAATTCTTTATATAAATATATGTTTTCTGAGAATAATTTATTCTTATTACAAATAGAATTTCCCTTTGTTCATATAATGAATGGAAATTCTATTTAATATAAAAATATTCTATTGTTCTTAAATAAACATTTTTGTGAGTGTATGGTTGACACATGGCAATAATTGACATAATATTCTAGCCATAATTTCCTTATATTTAAATCAATTATTACCATATATCCACTATATATAACCATATATGAATTAAGAAAAAACCTATACGTCCATGCATGAAAATATTAAAATTTATATGAATTATATATTTAAAATCGCACTTTTCTCGGCGCAATAAATAATGCTGGTTAAACAAAAAAGCATTGTCATTATTGGCAGGTCAAAATTGACTTCGGAACCAGTCAGTCAGACCTCAAACCCTTTTTTGTCATGGCCATAAAACTCGAACCGATAACTTTCTTTATTTTGTTTGACCAAGGGGGGGCTTTTTGCTGTCCATTATCTTCAATATTGCAGTTCGGTGTTAATGACAGGATCAAGGGGGGGGGGGCTGAGGGGGGAAAGCCAGTCCTTTGTTTTAACAGTTAAACTTTAAGTGCACTTGGCTACCGAAAAAGAAAAAAAAAATCGTTTTCTTACACGTTTAGTTTGGCTATTGTAGTCGAGAGTTCATGGCAATTTATTTCAAATAAAGACTGTCAATATAACTGTCAAATTGCTTGGCAAATAAAAGTGAAAGTCAAAAATTTTATGGTCTTGTTTCCAGGGGTCGGACGACGAGTTACTCCAGATTCATTAAGAGATGTATGTTTGGCTTTTGCAAAGTTATTAGGAGAAATTTGTAAATGTTAGTTAAGTAAAATTAATATTGGAATATTTTAAAAGTTTGCAAAGTAAATTACACTTTAGAATATATATTTTAAAAATATTATTATTATTGTTGTTATTATTATTGCATGATTTTTACAAGTTTCTAGAAGAAATTTGAAAATATTAGTTAAGTGAAGTTAATATTAGAATATTTTAAAAGTTTGCAAAGTAAATTAAACTTTAAAAAATATATATTTAAAAAAACCAAAATTTAATGGATTATTATTAATAATATTATTATTATAATTACATAAGTGTATATCCCTCATAATTAACTACATATTTTAATCAAACATTTACACTATAAATAAAAAAAATTTATTAATAATAATAATAATATATTAAACATCTTATTCAAGTAAGAAGGAATATATATTTCATCATAATTCCATATAATTAATTGATAATCACAAACTCAATAAGAGATAAACGTTATTAATTAACTATAATACAACTATGAAAATAAAATATGAATATTTAAAAGTAAAGGTCTTGTTTAAACAAATTACAACACCAAATAAATCATCAATAAACTCCCAGGGATAAATTAAAATAGAAATTACAAAATTCGATTTTAATTAACATCAAAAACTTTTAATTGTTTAATTTTTAAATTTAAATTTCAAAGTTAATTATTAACTTTACGTTTCAATTAACGTTAAATTTTTATTGCTAAATAGGGTAATTAATGGAGCGAACAATAATAAAATTAGCACAAAGTTATATATTTCCCTCTTCTTTTTTTTTTATTTTTGCAAAATTTATTTATGTTTACCATGGTAAATATGTAAAAGGATTTATGTATGAAAGATTTTATATATAAATAATTACCTTGTAATAAAACAATCGAGAACGAATAACTAAAATAGCTCCAAAGTTAGGGGGGGGGGGGCAGGAATGTGGCTAACGAAATTTCAACTGTCCAAGTTCACTTGTCAACTGTAGTGCACAGAGCAATACTAAAATGAAAAGGGATGCTGTTTATTAAGGAAGGTAACAGGGGTAACGTTTCCCCCTCCATGTCAGCTGTTTGTCAAAGTACAAATGAAATGTTCCCTGGTGTAATACTAGAACTTTTCACTTTAAATTGACAATAATAAAGAACTTAATTTAAGACCAAATTTATTAATGAAAACAGATATAAGAATATCTTAAAAATAAAAAAAAGTAACAAATAGAACAAAAACTAAGTTTTCAATTATACATAATAAAATAATAATAATAATAATAATAATGATTGAAAATAAGACAATAAAAAATTTAGTATTAAGAAATAATAATTATAGTTCTGATTTTAAAATTGTTATCTTCTTAAATATTGGTAAAAATTTGTGCCAATTTTTTTTTCTTTATTTTTAACAATATTTTTTTGTTTAAATATATTGAGAAAGATGGTAAATATAATGATTATTATTATTTGCACTAGTTTCAATAGTAACAATTTTCAACTTGTGTAATAGACAGTAATGGTGTAAATAAAAATAATGATGTCTTTTTCGGTGTATACAAAAGAAAATAGTACGCGGAACAGGTGCACTGAGAAAAATATGAGAGAAAATATTATTGTGGTTTATTCCTGAAAATATTACTTATATTTTTCCTTTTAAGAAAGTTCGTTTTTGAGAAACTGATATGTACCTAACAGTAAGTCAAAAAATAATAATTATCTGTCATCTTTTCCTCAATCTAGTTATTATTTATTATAAAGAAAATATGTTTCTTATACTATAATATTAATATTATTAAAAAAAACAAAACATACAAAATCATGACAGCATAACCCTAGTAAAAATGAAACATATATGGTTTAACAATTATATATATGGACATATATGTTTCTCCTTGGAAACACACAACATTCTATTCATATATGCATTTAATAGTTTCCTTATATGGAAATCAATTATTGTCATATATCGCCCATATATGGACTATATATCTCATTTTTACTAGGGAATAAAAATAGTTATGATTCCCCATCAAAATATCATTCAAAAATGACCTAATTCGAAAAAGAAACACTAAATTGATCAAGAACAAATTGACCTCCAAAATCTTTATCTCTCATTTAGTCAAGATATTTTCGTTCGGAGCCACCTTGCGCAGCGATGATAACGATATTAATTAAATTTCCGGGCTTTCCAATTACAGGGTCATTAATTCCAATAATAATAAAATCGGCGATTTGACAATTACTGTGTAAGATTGCATATTAAACTAGTAATAAAAAGGACATACTATATTATACGACAATTATAATGATAGAAATGGGACAATAAAAATTTACTATTTAAAAGCAAGAATTTACCATTTTTAAAGGTAAAAAGATATATATGTATATAAAACTAAAATATACTAATTATTTTTTCAATATTTATGTATATAAAATCAAATATCTTTACTTTCGCGCGTTAAGTTTACTGTTTTGTTTTTTAGCGGGTAAAGCGAGAATGCGTGAGGTTCGAACTTGGATGGATGAACGGGCAAAACATTTTTTTCCAAAATAACAGAATTTTTACTGTTTATCAACAGTAATATAGAAGTTTTAGCTATATAACTAAAATAACTAAATATGTTAGTCAGAATATATTTCTTAGTTACAACTAAAAATAATTATTATTGAAAAAAACCAAAAAAAAATTCTTTTCTTTTAACTAAATATCCCTAACCAAACTATTTGAGTTACAAATCCTACATTTCTTTGTCACAGTGTACATAACCTCAAAAAAAAAGGTTGGACCACTTGTTACCGACTAATATCGCGGTCGTTTCAATTTTCCCCTACACTTTTTCTAACGTCAAGTGGCCGAACGAAATCTCTTCAACTAATCACTGCTAATTGCAACCTGGAATTCCACGGAATTACGAATGCATTCCTTGTGAAGGGTCTTTTTCGCGATTCCTGAAAGAAGCACCGAATAAATTTGTTGCAAGTTTTAAGCCCGCCTCCCTCGAGCCCCCGATTGTGACTCTCGATAATTATTTAATGAATTTTTCAAGCGGTTGCCGACGTATAGCTGTTGGCGATAAGGACGGTTATACCTGTGGTAAGACGGTTGGAGAGAGACGGCGAGCCCACGAGTAAATATTTACCGAAAGTTGAGAGTGTACCGGGAGAAAAATACTGGCGACGATTATAAAAGATTATTGGCGAGGCAGTGATACGGTTTATTATTCGGGTGTCGTGCCAATTTATTGTCAATTTTTGCCAATGATCTTGGTAATCCTTTCGTATCTTCTACTTTAAAGCTAAGTAAAAGTTTATGAAAAAGTGAAAAAAGAAAATTAAATGGGTATGCTGTATAGGAGTAAAGGATAACGATACTTTGACGATAATCTTTTTCGTAATTTACAGAAAAAAAATTATAGTAATATAGTGAAAATTATAGAGACAAATTATTTCTAGGCTCCTCCGAGTTTTCCCTAATTAAGACACGTAAGTTAGTCTATGATAGAAGCCTTTTTGGAACCCCTACTAAGGCATGATAGAAACCTTTTTAAAACCTCATCTAAGACATGACAGAAACTTTTTTTGAACCCCTACTAAGGCATGATAGAAACCCTTTTGGAACCCCTATTAAGGCATCATAGAAGCCTTTTTGAAACCCCTACTAAGACATGATAGAAACCTTCTTGGAACCCTTACTAAGGCATGATAGAAACCTTTTTAAAACCCCATCTAAGACATGATAGAAACCTTTTTAAAACCCCATCTAAGGCATGATAGAAACCTTTTTGGAACCCCTACTAAGGCGTGATAGGAACCTTCTTGGAACCCATACTAAGGCATGGTAGAAACCCTTTTGGAACCCCTACTAAAGCATCATAGAAACCCTTTTGGAAGTCCTTCTAAGGTATCATACAAACCTCCTTAGAACCTTCTATTAAGGCATGATAGAAACGTTCTTAAAACCCCTACACTGAGAAAAATGAAATAGTATATTTATCAATAAATTCTGGGGTATTGAACCTATATGTACTCTGTAGGTGTAACTGTAATAATTTATGGGAAAACTAAGTATATGTAATGCATACAGTTCT
>JABFPN010006508.1:0-11499 GCA_022817305.1 Leptoteleia sp. ZL-2020 | reverse complement strand
CAGTTAGACAAAGAAAGTATAACCTAATTCCTTCGGATTCCGACAGAGGCGCTGCACGATAACCGACCGATTTCGACAAATCGTGGAAAATAAGAATATGTCTAATATAGGCCGTGTCACTGGGCTGGTTCGGACTGATTTTTAGTAACCTAAAAAATATTACCGTTAATGAGTCACGCTTTTTTTACGATCTAAAAGTATAAATTTACCTCTGAATTGTGTCGAATGCATTATCGGAATTTCAAAGTCCTTTTACGATTAATTATCTTAAAAGTTTGATTTAAATATTTCTATTAAGGATTTAATTATATAAAAAGGAAATACATCATCCGAAAAGAGGGAATATAGGAACTAAATAGAAACGGACGATCGACTTGTATAATAATTAAATAAGTATAATATTTTAACTTAAACAGCGATGTAAGTGCATTTTAAATTTATTCTTATTACAGCTTTAAAACCGATGTAATAACATTTAAACCGGACGGTTGTAAACTGAACATAAAATATAAATATAATTAAAATAATGTTTATTAATTGAACTCGCTGTATACTATAATCGTCAAAAGAAACATCTAAATTATTTCTAATTGGCTGCATTTAAATTTTCTGTGAATATAATATTAATATTTTAAATAATACAATTGTTTTAAAATAACGTACTATTTTTAACAATCTTTGCTAAAAGTTAGAATTAATTTTGCTGTTATATAATATTATAAATGCAAATAAGTTTTTCTACCTCTATATTTGTTACATATAATTAGATACAATTGACTGATTTCAACAGGCAAATAAGATAATTTGTAGAAATTATGGTTATTTATATATGTATTTTAACAAAACATTTGGACCTATAACTTAGATCAAGTGTATAAATATAATCTTATTTTTATATTTATTATTTAATACATGGTTCAAACGTCCCTTCATCAATATATAACATTATTTAATTATTAACATATCACCGATATTAAGCATTTTATTATATCTAAAATTAAATTTAAACTGTCATTTAAATAATTAATTAATAATTATATAATTACTTAATAATAATAATTAATGAATTAAATTGATTAAGCTTCGTTCTTTTAATTTTAACGTTTATTAAAAGTTAATATGAAAACAATTTTCATCGTGTCAATGAAAGATGCCAATAAATTAAGTTAAAATGTTGGAAAGAAAAAAAATTAAAGTACAATCTTAAAGCCATAGACAATTTAATTAAAATTACCTTTACCTTTGCCTTGTGCGTTGTTAAATGTAAATTGCTTTTAAAAAGACACGGCATTTCTTTTAAATACGTATCAATACAAACTGTAAAAAGAGATTGGCAATCGCACGAAAGGGTGAAAGGAAAAGGTTGTTCTCGGAACAAAGTGACGGAGCATCGCTGCATATCGATGTCAATTTGTGGCATGAATTTTTCATACACACACTTGACGATTTCGGGATACCCTTCGACCGTGTATTATTTTCGTAACACACCACGATGTTTTCAATGAACCCAAAAGATTTAATCTATTTATTTATTCAACGGGATAAACCCTTTTTAAATACACATCAATACATATCTATGATTATCGAGTATTATATTAAACGGTTCACTTTATGGTTGCTTTACAAATACACTTTCGTCAGGAATTAATCATTATCAAAATTAAATATCACGAGTGTTAAAAGGGGGAGAAAAAAAAAGAAAAGAAAGGAAAGATTTATAGAAAAAAAAGATAATTTCCTTTTCCTGTAAAACTGGAAAAGAAAAAAACAAATTTCCCGCGTATCAACCGAGGCCCATCAATAATCCCTTGGCGGTTAATAATATTAATTGGAAGTTTTCCTCGGCGGCGATTTCGTAAGCGAAAAGAAAAGAGGCGGAAAAAGTTTTCACGTAAAAAGTCCATGGTACCCATTTCTCTAAACAGCCTTCGCACAAGAGACAAGCACAAAACCTCGCGATGTAACGGCCGTTTCTCATTGGGCGCGCGTTTTTTTCTTCCCATTTGCAATTCATAGTTAACCTAACTTCCAGGGCTCGTTCTAGTACCAAAAATTACAATACCTCGCGCCTCGCCGAGGCGCGCGGGGGCGAGGGAGGGGGGAATGGTAAAAAGAAAGAGGAACCGGCAGAGAAAGGGACAGCGCCGCGGAGTGATGATAGCTTAGAACGGGCAGACGACGAAAGAGAGAGAGAGAGAGAGAGGAGAGGAGAGAGAGGGAAGGAGTGAGGTATAGGGGAAGAGCGAGAGGGAGAATGGTAATCGAGGAATCCGGGAACCCAGAACCGTTCGAACGATTGGCTGGCGCAGACACAAGGTCGTTGTCCTTGGGGGGATCAACGACCCCTCGAGGAGGGATGCGCCGAGGTGGGGGATGGATGCACGTAGCCGTTTGTCTACGTGCGCGTCCGTGTAACTGTACGTATGCGCACGCACCGGTGTGTGTGTACACGCGCGCGCGTCCACCTATGTGTGCGTGTGTGTGCGCGAACGCAGCATCCTCCCCGACGACGTCGTCATCGTCGGCGTGTCCGTCACAGTACCGTCTGAGGGAGCCATCCTCCAGAGTTGGCTCGTGGGTAGGACCCACATCGCGGCGCTTCGTTTCGCGCGCAGAAAGGGTAGAGTGTCGCGCTATTGAGGAAAACAATTGCAAACCGAGTCACAAAAGACTCGACGTCGTTTCATTCCGAAAGCCAAAGAACGCGACACCAGCGGGGGGGGAGAGACCTTCCCTGACACACATAATATTGCCATTGTTGCTAACGAGCAAAAGACCAATCGAATGAAAGGAGCTGCTTATTGCCCGATACCAATTGTATCTGGTTCGTAACAGTCCAATGAACCAAATACAGTTTATTTACTCTTTTACCCAGTTACTCGAATTTCATCTCGCCAGTTTCCCAACGCGATTCCAAATATAACAATCGAACTGCAACTGAAAATGTAGGAACAATTGGGAAACTGTTTGAATTTATGTTAATTAAGAACGATAAATGTACAATTTATTCTGTAAAATTGTGTTGTTAATATTTCCTTTTCAAATGAATTAATTGTATTTTAAGGTTAAATATCAGTTGTTCATTACTAGATTGTATTTTTAATTATTTGTACAAGATAATTTAATTATAAAAATGTTTCAATGATAAGTCATTTGTTTACAATGGGATTTATATTATGTATAATTACTTCATTTTTGGAAGTCGTTTTCCAAGTGGAAAAAAAAACGATTTCCAAAATTTGAACTATGTTGCATGGTAAAAATGCTGTTTTTATAGCAATATAGTTTTTCTTGTGTTAAAAGAATGGTTTATTGTTTCAAAAATTTTAATATTAATTTATTTAACAGAAATAAATGTATAGCACTGATATATCACCTTAAATCAGGTCGATTTAATTTTAAATGGGGACACTGAAAAGTGACATTTTTCAATGTAAACATTTGGGTAATTTTACTGGTTTCTAATTTCAGTCTGGGAAAAATAAAAAAAAATAGGGAAACATAATTAGAGAGTGATGCTGGATTTAACAATGCATTTGGTTAATGGTATTATTTTATTGCTATAAATAAGTCACCCTCATTTAGACCGGAAACAGGCTTTTGGTGGCTAATGCCACTGGCGAATGACGGTCCCCTATTAGTCGTGATGCAAATAAAAAAAGGGTAAAATAACAGGGAGGGATAAAGATAAAGATAAATTGTGAAGAGAGTTATGAATATTCATTGAGCTTTAATTGATGGATAACTTAATAAATGCAATCTTGTTTTCACTTTGAATAACAGTTCGTTGATTCTTCGTTGTTGTTTTTTACGGGTGACCTTCATAATAGGGTAATCAAGTGGAATGTGGCTTTAATAAACTGAAATTTTAATTGACGGCGGATTTTGTTATATTAATTCCATTCTTTAAAAGTTCGCAAGGTTTTTACACCGAGAAAAAAGAATTATAAAACATACTAGACTTTCTAATAAAATATAGTAAAATAGTCTAGGAAAAGATATTGAAAATGTAATTATTATTATTCAATTTTTAGCATCTTATACTAGGTTAAGTCTAGGTCTTCATTTAAAGTCATTATAAGATTAATTATATATTCATGTAATTGACTCCTTTCCAAAAATTCGTACACAAAAAAAGAAGTTTCATACAAAATTATGATACTTTAAGATATTGCTGAGTTGATGCTATGAATCAATTATTCTATATCTAGACAACTGAATTGAAAGGGTGGAAATTTGAATGATAACAGTTGCAATTTGAATTATCGGTACTATTTGAAATGTTAAAACCATTTGAATTGTAATGTTATCAATGTTGTAACTTAAATGGGAAACTCCAATTCTTGATAATAGTTCTTTAATATCTTCATCGTTTAATTTTGAAAGTGTATTTCGTTATTTGAAAAACCTAAAATAAAACATGTTTAAATAATATCATCTTTGATAACTGCAAATGTTCAGTTCCAGCCTTGCAAACCACATTGAGTAAACAAATATCTAAAAAAAAATGGTCTGCATCTATTGTCAAGCATTAAATCAACATTTTCAGAATAATAATTACAAAAACACTAACTCTGTGGCAGCAGATTTACTGCATCACCTTAAGCGTGGTGCAAAAAATGGAATCAATCTTTATCATAAATAGACAACAAAAATTTCACCATGAACTTATTACAAAATTATTACTACTAATTATATAACAGGTGGAAAAGAAAAAAAAATTGAATAAGAAAGAAAAAAAGTTTGCGTTTGTCAACAAAATTACCGTTGCATTACGCAACTGGACGCTGTGACCCAGTCAAACAGATTTGAAAGAATATGAAGAGCTATTCGAGTCGATACAAAGATGCAAATGCACGTATAGCCGAAGTCATAATACCTAGCGTATCTCGAATCCTACAATCAGACCAATTAATCTCCCCACAAATTGTCCAATCACGTCAGGAATACTGGTAGTGTACTTGTGGCAAGTCAAGATAACAACCACCTGTTGGCGAATCTCCATTTTGTTAAAAAATAAAGAAAGAAAAAGGGGTAGAGGGGGGTAATAAAAAAATTAAGAGAAGAGTTGTACGCGTGAGAGACTCTAATGGCGTATTCAGAAAAGATTTTTCTCCTTCAAGTTATCATTAGACGAAGACCCAGTGTCGGAAAAACGATGAAATCTATAGAAGACGATCAAAAACAATGAATAAGGTCAATCCTATACACCGAAAGAAAAAGTTTAATACAATTAAACATAATTGCAATAAGGACAATCAAAAATTGTACGATGAATTCTTAAATTAATGTTTATTTTACAATATATTTAAAGATATGTATTATTAAGGAGGTTATGTTCATTCCGAGTTGGCCATCGAGTGACATTTCACCTTAATTGCGTTTAATCGATCCTCGAAAATATCGAAAATATCGTACAAAAACATCGTATTCAGCGAAAACCTAATATTGTAATATATAAAATCAATTTGCGTTTAATAGTTTTTCGGATACTGAGGAAGAAAAAGAGACGAATTCTCGCATGATATTATAATGTCACTTTCCGAACGCGCCATAAAACAGAAATCAGTCAGTTGGGAGGGAAAGTCGCGACCGATTATGTGTGCGCATTTTTTGAGCGACGATCGCGAGCAAGACGCGACTTATAACGGGCCTAAGAGGACGGGACAGAGAGCGAGCAGCAATACAACAGAGAGCAATGTCCCTCAAGAGCAGTCAGCACCCTTTCTTGATAGGAGGTATGCAGGCCGTTACTTGACAGTACGGTTATGCCATCGCTGCCGTCTACCATCCTTATTCTTTGCCCCCTCCCTTCTTTTCCTTTTTTTTTCTTTTTTACCGAGCCGCCAAATCAACGTCTCGACTATCCGACTTTTTTTTTATCGCGCGACTCCACTTGTACCGGATTACCCACGCAACATTAACCCCCGGTACGTACACGAAAATGATGGAAAAATGATTTCATTACGTGGCATATCCATTTCTCTCGCAGTCGGAGGTCGGCTTTCAAAATAATGTGCTGAATTTATGTGATTTGTCATGTTTCATTTGACACCCAGTTACGTTTACGCCGCCAGATCAGTGTCGCAATCGTTTAAGGACACGTCTATTTGAATACATTTACCGAGTTATTTACGAGAAAAAGAGAAATCGGGGTGCGTCCGTGAATTTTAAGATTTTCTTCCCTTTTTTTCCTTTCTTTTTTTAGCCTTCTCCTTTGGTTTTTTTTTTTTTTTAGGTTATGGGTGGAGAAACAGTATTTTTAAAATGAGTTTTTATAGCCTTTTCTCATTTAAATCGTGAACGGACGAGAATCTGTCCTAGATTCCTTGATTGAAATTACTTCGAAGGTTATCTAAAATCCGGCACAGAGTTTATTTCTTACCGTTGAGATAATCTTTATTGGTCGTTTCTTTATTGCAATTACAATGCTTAAATGACAGATTATTTTTGGTTGGAAACATTCAAATTTGATTCAACGTTGTTCTTTGTACTTCCGTGTATCATTTATGTGGCCGAGAAGATTTGTTCGTCCATAGAAAAAGGACTGAAAGCGAGAAAGGGAGCGAGTAAATAAGAATAATAAGGTGACGGGATGTAAAAATGGTTATTCACAAGCGTTTATAAGTGAGCCAAAACCTGCTTGCATTAGGAAATATTAAGGCAATAACAGGTCAAATTAATTTCTTCTTTTGTCAAGATGGATGCGTTCAAATAACTGGTAACTTATTTCATTATTAAGATATTTTTATTTATTTATTTATTTATTTGATCAAAGTCATGAAAATTTATATAGAAACAAGTGATTAATAAGTTATTAACAAGTTTTAAATAAACAAATGTTAAAAGAAGTAGGAAGCAAAATAAAATTGTTCATTTTCGTAGCTGACAATATTTGGGGTTATTTATTGACAGTAATATTTATCGATATCAAACATATGGTTTAATGTTTATGTTTGACAAATATCTCTTTTAAAGTTCAATGTTTAAGACGACTTAAAGATTTTTTTTTGAAGTAAAGAAATAATTGTATAGGTGGAGAGAAAAGAAAATTTTATTTTTAATAAAAATGACTGACATTTTTAGTGAACTGGTCATATGATTGCAAAAATTGAAAACAATCTTAAGCTAACAAAACGTGTCAGTTTGTCAGCAATTATTGACTTTGTTCAAAAATTGATTGATACCATTGTACATCTTAATTTGACTTATTGTAATTTATATGTTTGTCTCACTAACGCAATACTGATAGTCAGTTTTGGAGATGTATATTGTTTGAACATTGTCAGCAATTGTCAACATGTTAACGATTTCCAAATGTTGAGCTATACTACATGATAAAAATGCTGTTTTTATAGCGATATAGTTTTTTCCACGTTAAAAGAGTGGATTATCATTTCAAATTATTCATTAATTTCATTCAATAAAAATAAATTATAACACCCTAACTCCGTAACTCACTGATATTTCACCTTAAGATAGTAATTTTTCAATTTTAGCATGTATATAACTAGTTTACTAACCATGTCAGTATAATTTTGATTAATATTTTCTTTCCATATACTTAATGCTGGTAATATTAGCATTTTGAATTTGATAATTACGTTTTCCACGACATTTATAATTATAAGAGTGCAAAATATTTTTCTTTCGATAATACAAAATAATAAATTAACTAATTTTTATTTAAAAAAAAACCAATTACTCACAAAAGTCCTAACAAATTGAATAATGTTTTTTTGGTGTTTCTAAAAAAGTTACGATTGGTTATAACAAGACGATTTCATGTGAAAGTCAAACATCGCTGTAATAAATCAACACTTTGTTTACATTCTATTGATATGAATAGAATCTTTTACGTCGTCTTGGGTGATTATTTCTAACATAACGACAGTGATTGAACTTGAGATATTAACACTACAAGTTTTGATTACCAACATATTTGTATTCGATTAATAAATAATGTCCATAATTTAGTGTAGAAAGTAATAATAGTATTATACAATTGAAAACTTTAATTTAATTTAAATTTATTTTATCTGAAATCTAATTTAAATCATATTTATATTACAGAGAAAGAAACAAAAAGTGAAACATTGCAATTTATACCACTACAGTTGTAACCAGAAGAAGTTAAACAATTATTGTCATAGTATTAAATAATTGTTCCTGTAGACTCAATTTGGGTGTCCTCTATTTTATGGAATTGACATTTCACGCTACCTTCTCATCTAACACACCTTATGTGAGTAAATATTGTTCAAGCCAATTGTCATCTTATTAAACCTTTGTGGGGGGAAAAAGTAGCTGAAAAATGCTGAGAAGTCCCAATTTTAGCAGGTTCTCAGCATTTTTCAGGCAGCACTTTAGCGTTTTTCATATATATATATATATATATTCCACAAGTATGTATATATTATTCTAATGGCAGTTTTGAGACTAAATCGCCATTTTATTGACTTGTTTACTGGCAGTTTTGAGGACTGTCCCCAAAGTCATATTGTGAAACAACAGCAGTTTTGAGTGTTAGTTCCATTAATTTTTTAAAAAATTTGCAAAAGTGAGTCTAGTTAGTTTGTAACAATTTATAACATAGTTTAAACACTTAATTTTAAATTTTCCTCCATAATTTGAAAATTTACCTCCAAAATTTGAATATCCAACACGTACCTAGTCCTGCAAATAGGGCGTGTGCCCAAAACCACCGTTTGGTATATTTATATATATATATTCCACAAGTATATATATGTACTCTCGTTGCATGAATCTTATTGGAATATTCATACATTATGTTCAGTTATTAACCGAGCATTAACAGTACTTTAATATTCAGATAATAGCATATAAGACTACCTTGTGTAAATATGTGCATTTTTTGCATTAGGAAATAAAGTTCAGTACCGAAGAATATTCATTATATTGATTGAATACTTAGAACAAAAAAGTCACAAAAAAGTATCACTTTTCTAAACTTACATTAACATATAAATAATAGTTAATTAAAAATAAATTCCGCACCCGTTCGTAAATCTTGTACAAAAGATCATTTAGAATGAATGAGGGCACTCGAGCAACTGTTATAGTTAAAAAGAAATATAACATTGTGTTGTAGCTTCATATTTGTTTTTATCGTTCAAAATCATAAATAATATTTATACAGCAATTCCTTGAAGTGTATCCCACTAAATATTAACAATCACGAGTGAAATATATTTTAAATCGTGGTGTTAAAAATTATGATCATTTACATTTTATGGTAAAATATCAAACGATACATAATCATAATCTTCCTATTTTAACAACTATTTAATAACGAGTAGGGTTTTCTTTTTCATAAACACTCATTCTAAAATTTCCTATCAGCAGTCAGTGTATGCAGTCATTAGTTGAGAGTTATACATTATATATAGTCGCCAGTTGAAGAGAACTACACTTTTTTTTTAGTGTAAGACAAACGACCTGAATGGAACTTCTAAGAGTCAGAAATAACGTGGTTGCAGGACAAGTGTGTTCTTGAGTTGGACATTCTCATATGAAAGGACAGTTGTATCCGTACATGCACGCGGATAACGGCGAATAATGTCGTCACGTCGTGTAAGTACGCCAGGAAAAAAAAGTATGGTAGCTCTTACGGAAATGGTGCGACTTTTGCCAACTTTAAAAATTGTGCCCCACGCGCAGAAATAGTTAGTCTAATTCGTACCAAAATATTCCTATAAAAAAGGCAGAGCAACCCCAGAAGACATTTTCAGTAGAATTTGTCAATTTTATAGGAAAACATGATTTATCCTAAATGTTGGTACATGTTAGTACGTATTACTAAAACAAACAACACAAATTAGCAAATGTATAGGACTTTTTCCACAAGTATAATTTGATTTGAATATCATTTGCAATATTTTTAATTATATCCCTAGTAAAAATGAAACATATATGGACATAAATGTTTTTTCATAAGACATATATGGTCATATGTAGATATACATGGTGGATATATAGCAATAATTGATATAATATTCTAGCCATATATGATCTTAATAATTTCCTTATATTAAAACCAATATTACCATACATCGACCATATATGGCCATATAATATTTCTGCGCGCGCGAGACAAAAAGTTGAGTGTCTTCCAAAAATGTTGAATACAGATGGCTTTTGACCAATCGAAGTCCAGTCATCGGACACCGTTTAACAGTGAATTAGCATGATTTGAAAATGAACTCAAAATTTATTCAACTGTACAATTGAAATGCTAGTCAGGATTACAAAAAGCGGCGACAAAAAATGTGAAACGAAAGTTATTTCTCTGCCTCGTTTCTTCCCAACCCTTTGCGTTGGTGGTTACGTCATGTAAAACTTATTTCGACGTCACACCTCCGCACCTCTCTGCCCCCGCACTTGGAGCAGTACTGGTCCCTAATCCTTCTCCCTTTTGGCCTCCCTCCCTCGACTGCTTCATCGTCTACTTGTCTACTTTCCCTCGGCTCGTTCATTTATACCGTATCCTTCGGATAGGGAGCTCTCTCTTCAGTGTTTCCTAATCTAGACACTGTTAACGTTCTCTTCTATTCCCCTACTTTTTAATTTGTTTTCTGTGTCATATCCACCCGCCTTGAAAGCTTTCAATATGGCAATAGCAATATTTCAATTCGCTTTATTTATAAGTCCGAATTATTTATAATGCAATTTATTCCTCGCTTCCTTGTTTTTCAATGCTGAGACAATTCTGCGGGTACGCTGAGAGAAATATTCAATAAAATTTAAATGACAATACCATGCACTATTAAATAGTAGTATGATTGTTTACCTTTGAAAGTTGTTTAAAAGTTGAATATTGTAAAGTATACGTCACGGAATCTTTACCCTATTTTTCGTTCACAAATCAACCGACAGATGGCGTATCAACAAATGCCAGATCGCGATACTTTGGTGGATCTTCAGAACATAGGTTACAATGCCTGTGTTTTTTCACCACGAACCGTAAGGTGAGGAATATTCGGATTCGTAGTTCAAACCTATATGATAACGTGACTAATACGACGAGTCGGAACACTCCAATACACCGGGCATTCCGAGGTAGGATATTTTCCCACGCGGTTTCCCCTTCTTATAATTTAAGATTTGGAAGAGTGCTTGTAACAAGGTAGAAAGGTATAAAGGTTAGATTGGATTCCCAATAAGTGGGTGATTTCCTCATTGAAATTATGTGAGGAAAAGATGCTGAAAAACTGAAAAGACGCTGGAAAACTGCTGAAAGGTCACAATTTTAGCAATGTTCAGCATTTTTCAGCTTTTTTCAACAATTTTTTTCCATAAGGGATGGCATAAAATTAAAGCAGTTATTACAAACAAATATTTAAATAGAAAACCTTTTAATACCCCATTAAAAATGAAATATATAATAACCTGCGAAAATGTAAACAAACATATGTCACAATCTGTTTATTATCAACGTTTTTTTTTTTTTTTTTTTTTTTTTTTTTTTTTTTTTTTTTT
>JABFPN010006507.1:0-11502 GCA_022817305.1 Leptoteleia sp. ZL-2020 | reverse complement strand
CCGGCGAGGGGCTGGGGTGGGGGGGGGGGAGCGTCGGCGATCGCTTACCGGAAGCCCACGGTTGTCTTTCAACGACTTCCTCCGGAGCGCGCGAGCATTCGATAGGGCCGAGTGAGAGGGAGCGTACACGGCCGCGCGACCTACTTTTACGTTTCGTTGCTTTGTTTTTCACCTCGGTTTACGATCGCCGCCTTCGGCTTCGCCCGAGACCAATTGATATTCAAAGGACACTGGGCGAATTCGTGGTAGGATTGTCCTTAGGACGGGTTCTCGAAAGACGATGAATAACCCGGGCCCGTTCAAACGGGTACGTGTCACCTGAAAGGAGGACGGTTAGAGAGTTTAGGAATTCTATTAAGCAATCGCGGGGTACGATTCAGGGCTCCGAGATTAACGAAACGATTATTACCTGCGTAGAACAAAACGTTCGGTACCGCGAGTATGCGCCGGACCTATGGGATTTGGTCGACAGTCATGGTTATGGTTTGTACTGGATGTGGCAATATGGAAAGGTGGAGTCCAAGTTAGATGAAATGAAATTTGATTTGAATAGATACGTCTGGATTTGATGAAATTTATTTGTCTGCGTAGAAGAAGATATTCGGTACCATGAATATGTGGTGGATCTGTGGGATTTCGACAGCAGCCATGGTTATGGTTCGTACACTGAGAAAAATAGTATAGTAATCCTGGACTCTATGTAGACTGAGAAAAAAGTAACATGGTTAATTTTCGTGATTACTAAAATTCTGGTTGTATTAACCATTTTATGGTTATTTTAACTAAAAATTAGGTAACTGGAACTAAAATTGAGAAGTGAGAAGAGGTACTACTATAGTTCTGATAATTAGTACTTGAAAAAGTGACACCGTTTACCAGACTGCTTGGTAATGTTCTTAACATTAAAGCATAGAGTCTCAGAATGCCAGAAAGTATAGTAACTTTTATTATTTTATTTTTCTCAGTGTACTATATGTGGCAATAAAAGATGGATCCAAAATTGAAGACATATCAGACGAACGGATAACTCTGGAATTAATAAAATTTAATCTGGACAAATATGTGCAGAACTGATAAAATTATCTCAGATCTCACATAACCTTTGACCCGAATAAAGTGAATAGTATAACATGTTTAATTAATTTAATTGCAAATAATCGGATTTGACCTTAACAAACCATCTTGCAAGAGATCTGAATGAAGTTAATCAGGTTTAACTGGAATATATATATAATATATAATTAAGTCAGATTTATAGGGTTTAAACTCCGTGAAGATCTGGTTTACTTCTTAGATCGGATCAGTTTTAACACCTCATCGAGTCTCAGGTATTATCCATCCTAACATCAACTATTTAATATCAATTACAATCGCAGATCACAGACAATTAATTCGTAATATCCGATGATGTCATTTTTTTCATTCGCCTAATTTCAATCCGAATTGTTAATTAATCTAAATTTATTTAACGATGATAAATTTTCCATGGAACCGATTATTGTTTCTTCTCGTTCTAAGATAACCAAATAAAGGCAAAAGGCAGTGTACGCTAAAGGTAAATTTACCTTCGGCAGGCATTCGGTACAGCGACAGACATTTCTTAACACTTTTTCTTTCCTCGATCTAACATAATCAAAACAAAAAAGAACATTTATGCTACCGTGACCAATTAGTATTCAAAGACGAAAGTCGATGGTAATTCGTGCCGAAGATGTCCCGAATTTACATAACACACTTTTTCGAAATGGAACCATGATTTGCACAGACGCAACGGCTCGATCTGCGAATTTGTTTTCGCATCAACAAGCAGTTGGAGCCGCCAAAAAAAAAATGTAATACGTTTATAATGGCGAGTGGTGAATTAAATGGTGGTTTTTTATTAAGTGATACGAATTAAATGGCAAGCTGGAAATGCTTACCGACTGGAATATTTATATAATTTAGTGATAGATTAATGATTACGTGTAATTAGTAATTTTTCCTTCCTTTTTTTTTTATTATGCCACCAAGGTACAACCATTATAGCGTGCCTTGAACTAATTTATATATCAGCTATGAATCGATTAAATAGAAAATAAAAATGACATTAAGAGAGTGATACTATGAAGATAGCAACATTTTAACGGAATTACGATTGCATATTAAAACAATTAGGAACTTTGCGAGATAAAAAAGGATTATTATTAAATTGGTTTCTGTTTTACGCACTCTTATTGCAAAGATTAATATTGCTGAATCGACTAGAAGATTTCATTTGTTAATCAGCAATAAAATTTGTTAATTTATTTACCAAATATTGAACTAATATCTCCAAAGTGTTTCCTCATTTAAATGATTTGTATTCGTTAAGTTTGCTGCTAATTTTCAAAGTTTGCAGTGTCGAAATCATTATATAAAGCAAACATTATAATTGTTTATAAATATCGTTACGATTCAATTTCATAGACGTACCTTTGTCGAGTCATTAACTGTAATTGTACAATTCATTAGGAAATAAACATTACCTTTTAATGTTTTACTTAACACTCGACTAATTTTTTTGCGATAACAAAAATAATTTGTTTGTACATCAATTTCATATCCTTATACCGGGCATTTTTACAAACGAAGATTTTGAAAGTGAAATATGAGTTTAGAAGTTGAGTCTCTGTCAAGGTTATGTTAAGCAATATTTATAAATAAATTATGATATATTACGTAATACTTTTAACTGATAATTTCGTTCTTTGCGACGATCAAATTGTAGAAATCCAATACTTTAACATTCAAAGAATTTTTATTCCTCGAAGAATAAAAATCAGAACCAATATAATCTGACACGATAAGACTCGATCAGATCTGATTAAAAAATATCTAATTATGGCTTACTTATGGATTTTATTTTATAACTTTACGTAACCTGGAATCGCTGGATTTAATTTGAAGCTTATCAAATTTGTATAGATGTACTTTTGTTTCACATTTTTCGTGCAAAATTAGATAAGTTTATTAATAATTGTTCCTCGTTATATGACTTTTCTCTCAAAATCTTAATTATTTTCAAAGCTATTGCACATCGTAAAATTTATTACAATATTTTTGAATTATAAATTGAAGTCACAAAGGAAAATTTTTATTATAGATTAATCGAATCTTTGATACTTCTTTATTATTAATTGTTTATTATTTTTTCTGCAATTTTGAAATGAATCATATCCGCAATTAATATGACACACTTCTCACCGTGAACTCTTTTCAATCTAACTTTAATTCTAAAATTAATCGTTTTGTTTGTATCTTCATTCGGTAAGATTTTGCCAAGCTGTTTAAGGCTCTCGATAATAAAAATGTTGAAATGACTGTAAGAACGTGATTAAAAAAAAAAAGTAATACAAAACATAAAAATTGGTGTCAGTGATCTTGTAACAAATGATAATGCTTATTATAATGATCAATCTTTCTTCATACCGCTTGCGCTAATTTAAACCCAAATTGAGATCTCACCAAAGTGTAAAAATATTCGTTTTTAATTATGCAAAACATTATTAAGAAGCAATATATTTACCTGTTTATAATTATATTTATTAAAAAGATGATTTTCAAACGTAATTGTTAGATGCAAAAAAGTTGCAAAAATTGCTATATTAAACAATTAAGGTAATGCAAGCTTTTATTAGCGTAATAAGTAAAATTTAGTAAATATTTTAGAAGTTTTGTCAGCCAGTATGGTAAAAATATTCTTAAAGTTCTTGTTATTGTTCCTAATCTAATTGTTTTCTTTGCATAAATAAATTTTTCTTGCGAGTTTAGATAAGTGACACCTTCTTAATAATTTTATGCTAATCAAACAATATAATCGCAAGATTCTTGCCAAATACACCCACTCGCGAGACAATTAGACATGAATTCGAATTTTGCAATAAGCGTTACCTGAATGGTAAATTAGATTTTCACGCGAGTTCGTTTTAAGCGTGCGATCGAAACGTATAGAATTTGGTATTTCTAGTCAGCTTTGTGGCCGCAAGACACACACGCATGTGCTGAAAATAAAAAGTAATTTTCAGAATGCGAACTCAAACGCGACCTTGTACAATTCCGAATATCGTATTAATAATAAAATACACGGTCGTTCACTAATACAACAATATTGGCTATCGTTATGCAACCGCATTGGCTGTCCCCGAACGAGCGTCCAATAACACAAAATATCTTGTAAATAAATGTTTACAAATGTGTCGAAATTGTTCCTTCTAAATAACGAAGTAAGCAACATTGATCGACCTTAGTTTAGTTCCAATTAAATATTATTTTGCACGGTGAGTAATGCGAATTTACAAATTGCTTAATGTAAATGGATATTTTTTTTAAAATTGGTCCCAAATGAAGTGACCTTCAGTATTTTCCAAAATATACTTTTATGTGCATGATACAAAAGCTCAGTATTTTTTTGTAGCACGAAAAATCAAATCGTTCCACTCAAGAGGAACTTAATATTTACGACTTATTCGTGTTGTGTATGAAAAGAAATATTTTTCATCAAACACTGTGAAGGTCATCCGTCAGTCACAGTAAATGTTTAAAATATGCATTATTATTGCTATTATTTTTAAATTTTTGCAACAACCATGGTTCCATTTCGAAAACTTTCAAATATTTTTTTCTTCGAGTCTGAGATTCGTTGGGACCTTGAACAATAAATATTTATATATACATGGTAAAGCAGGGTTGGCATGATTTAAATCGAGATTCAAATCATTAACTTAAATCGTACATTCATTATGTTTTTAATTTTATTTAATTTTAGGAAGAATATAAGGGGGTATTTAATTAATTGTAAAATTATACTATTGACATAAAATATTGTTTCTCATTATTTATTGTTGAATATCGGCAGTTATAATAATTTTTGAAGATATAAATTTAGCTGCTCATTTTCTGGTATAAAAAACAAGTTTTTCAGCTTGTTCTGTTTCCAGTTTATTTCTAATATGGCCAAGTCTAAAGGTAGAAAAAAATTATTCTTTATATTAATGCATAAAATACCAATGTATATAAAAAAAGGAATTATTAAAATCAAATTTTAATTATTTGAATCAAGAAAATTGATTTTTTTTAGTTTCTGAAGAAAAAAATCTTGATATTTTCTTATATCAATATCCGAGATAGAAAACATTTCTACGGTAAAGAATCATTAAATATAAAACCTCTAATACACTGTTGTTTACATGAGCTTGTGCAGTCTGTTTATAAGGTGTTATTGAAAAGAAATAATTTCAGTCTCCCAACAGATTTTCATTCTTACACATTATTTTATCGAGTGCATTCTGTGACTGTATAATCTGATCTATCAAGTTAATATTATATATGAAAAGTTTAATGTCAACTTATACTTGAACAGTTTATATTATTCAAATTTTGTACTTTCAAAGAAAAAAGAAACAAAATTTGATTAAGATAATAGTAAGGGATAAAGAATTGAGATGAGATTGAAAAAACTTCGTATTATAAAAGGAATTATTAAATTTAATTGTTAAAACAAAAGGAAGTATTCTTCGGGTAAATGGAACCTTCTAACACTGCCTAGGTTTTTAATGAATGAATTTGCAAAGTATCAAAAAAAGACTGTGAAAAATCATTGCGTACACCGCGAGACTACTTGTTGACAAAAAGATTGCGGTACACGTGGTTCGAGTCACGTGATCACGTCGCTCGCCAAGTGCACGTGCAAATTTAACTGCGGAACTGCAAGTGCAATTTTGTTACGGAAGACGCGTGTCAGCTCGGTAAATCACGCGGCTATTAAAGCGCCACCTTGCTGGGGGGAAAAAATACGTTGCAAAATTTACGGCAAAATGGCATTGATTCAACTTACACTGACCAAGATCAACCTGGTGTATTGTGCCGGCCCAACGGCGCGCACTTTCTTTTGTCTCGCCGGTTTTAAATGACTACTTTACCGATTTTAAATGACTGCTTTACCGACGTATGCTTTAGTTCATTCACCATGTAGGATCAACGCGGTATGCTTAACGTGGTCCGACAATGTTGACTCTATTCCATTAATTTTTTTTACCCCTTGTGCAAGACGAATCGTCATCTCGAGTATACAAATTTTTGGAGCTCGCAATTGTCATAGAACTGTGTTAACGTATTCTTTATTGGCCACAGGTGTTATTTTATTGACCCTCGAAATGCGAAAACATTGTAGGCATCGTTTGGAAATACATCCCTGACATGAATTTGAACGTGCACAAGTGCTAATGTGTCAGAATTATTGATGGTTTTGCAATTATTGAAGCGTAATAAATTGGCTCTTCAATACCACGTATCTTTGTAAAAATAAATACATTTGATTTGTACCACATAAATGCTCGATATGTGTATAACATGTGTGTAAATACGAGAGTCATATGTGTCAGCATATGACTGTAACTCAAATTGTGTGGAATATGATTCCAAAGACAGTTGGATATAAATGTGTAAAATTTTAAATTTAATTGTAAAATTTTTAGTTTAATACCAAAGTTTTTTTTCAAATTTACTAATTTGTATACATTTTCATTTCATTTGTACAATGTACATATTTTTTTATAAATATTCAATAACATATACAATTTAAATTTACATTGGCCATGTAAAAATTACAACTTAAAATTCTTAATTCCTTGTAATTATTCGGTCGAAGCAAATTTTTTTTACACTTCAAATTGTATCTCCTTTTGATTAAAAGACATTTATCTTCACTACGCCGAATGGAAAAGAATTGACAAACGTCTAAAGACCAGTTATTATCATAGATTAAGTACACGCGTCTCACATTTTAGGCGTCATTTCATTGTTAATGAAAACATGTTACAATAACATTGAAGGAATGACCTTGAAATGTGTCGTTACCCTTTGCACCAAGCAGTTTCATATTTACCCGATACACATGCCTGATCGCCAAGTTCTCATAATCTTTGGTCAATTTTGATTTGATAATGAAAAAAAAAAAAGAAGCGTCGTTGTGGACACTTTTGCGAGTCAGTATTTGAATCGTAATTATTAGATTAAATGCTGGCTCCGATTTGCTTCTTTATTTCATTAATCAAGGTTGAATGAATTTCTATATTGAATTATTAAAAACCGTTCAATATGTGCGATAAGTAAAGTCTGTGGCGCTGCAACTTTATAATCATATAAACATGTTTACACATGACAAATATGTACTCCGTGAATCAATCTATATTTTGAATCTGTTATGATTTGTGCTCTTTTGTTCCTTTTTTTTCTACACATCAGTCCATTTTTATAATTTACTTATCTTCTTTTTTTTTTATACACAATCAGAGGGTTATTTTAATTTGCACAAATAAACAGAAGTTATTAAGTAAGATATTAAATACAATTTTTTTTTCTATAATTACACTAACACACACAAAGGCAATGAGATAATTGAAATATATTTTATTAAATATCATATTTTCTAAGTATAAATTTGCCAAATTATAGGTAAATTTTATCTATATTATTTAATCGTGGCAAAATTTATGGCTGGTCGAATAAAATTTGGTTAAACTTTTTGCCACAGGTTCAGCCATATATGTCATATAAAGCTGATCACTTCCACTACTGTGACTTGTCAAATTTCTGAAGCTGTTATTTATTACAAGACAAATTGACAGTTATCAAATTGTCAGTCAGTTATAAGTAAATTTCCCGTCTTTATTAATCCATTTGTCAACTGACAATTTATATGTAAATAAAAGTTAATTTCGGATTAATTGCCGTTGCAATTAAATTGCTAAAAAAGCCAGAACGGTCGCATGGCGATCCGCCGAGCGAGTTAATAATTAATAAAATCATGACAGGCCATGACCAGGCTGGCTGCCCTTGAACCAAGCAGACAACTTATCGGGAGGCTCCACGAAGTAAACAGAATTCATTCTTCGTAAAGAGTTCACAAAGGGTTCACTTGCCCAAGTTATTGAAATTGTAATTTTCATGCTCATTTAATTAAATTCGCTTATATTTTATCTCCTTGATTTCATTAATAACTGTCAAGCTTCTTTTTGTTCGTTTCATTTCATTACATTGTAGTTCTTTGTCTCAATATGTCGCTAATAATAGTACATATAAATATATTGCAAAAAAGTTGCAAAAAAAGAAACTTGAATCCTAACAAAAAAGATTACAATGTTAAACTTGAAGTTTAATAAATTAGGAAAATAAAAATAAATGCAATTTTTAAGACTGTTTAAAATATTTAGATTACTTTTTAAAGACGAAACAAAATATATTAAAGGCAAACAAAAATAATAAAATTTATTAATTTAGTTATAACGAATGTAATCTTTTGTATTTTATTTATTTTGTACCACGATTTGTAAGGTGATATATGAATTGTACCAAGAACGATTGAAGTGATTTCAATATACATTCAAGGAGTGAGACCGATAACAAAGGTGTCGGGATACAAAAGTTAATAGGAAATTAGAAACCGATGTATGAGTCAATTTAAGTTTATTAATCACGATACTAATTCAGTACCGCGATACTCGTAAACCGATAACAGCACAAGGTTACAAATATCGCATATCTATATACAACCGTTATTTACGAATTTCTGTAGTTCACTCATTGATAAAGTCATCGAAAAATCATTCGTTATACGAACTACCGAAAACATTTGCGTGCCAGATTGTTTGACGAATTTGATAACCTTCGATCACTGTATTTTTTTTTCTTTTCTTTTTTTTTTGTTTCCTCGCGTTTGATAAAAAGTATTAATTAAACGGTATCATAGGCTTACATAATGCCAACTTTTGGCAAATTTTTTTTACAGCTTCGTTCCGAATATGAATTTAAATACGAAATTATATAGGGGGAAAGAAAAGAGTTTACCAAATTATCAGTTGGTTATCATTTTTAATATTCTTAACAGGAATTCTTTTAATTTTTATTATTTACAATGTGGCAAAATTTCTTTGGAAAAATTACTATAGTTTGCAGAAACATTTTTCAGAAGTACAATAAATTCTTACATTGATTAAAACACAATTATTTAATCAATCAATTAATTTCCATTTAATCTTATTTGGCGAGAGTTCTACACTTTTTAAGAATATAAACAAACCTTATTGACATAATTCATACACTGAGAAAAATGAAATAGTATATTTATCAATAAATTCTGGGGTATTGAACCTATATGTACTCTGTAGGTGTAACTGTAATAATTTATGGGAAAACTAAGTATATGTAATGCATACAGTTCTATAAGCATAGAATACTATACAATGTGTATAGAAAACATTCCCAAAAATTATAAGTGATACACATACAAAGAACGTATAGGTTCAGTATTCCAGGATTTATTGCTAAATATGCTATTTATTTTTCTCGGTGTACCACTTTTACTATAATTTAAGTAAAAGAATACTAAGATTATTCCACCATATGAAACAAACTAAGCAAACTATTTCTTACAATTACACACGGAGAAAAATGTTTAGTTGTGTTAACCAAACGTTTGTTTCTTTTTTAGCTGACCAAAATTTTTAGTTAAAATAACCAAATTATTGTTTCAATAACAAATAATTTTGTTTGAAGTAACTAAAAAAACATATTCTGACCAATATATTTGGTTATTTCAACTAAAAATTTTGGTCAGCTAAAAAAGAAACAAATGTTTGGTTAACACAACTAAACATTTTTCTCCGTGCAATAAAATATATATAAATCATCCCAATAAGGTTACTTTATTGTAAACTGCAATTATTTTTCATAAAATCTTTTCTGAATATGAAATAAGTGAAATTCGAACGAATAAACTGACATATACTATCGAAAACTTGATCGTTGTATGGGAATTGAACTCGCGTTGACAAATTTGATATTTCGATGAGTCGAACTCGACGTTAATCAGCGCTCGGCAATAATTCGATCGAGACGTTCTACCGCGGATCGTGTTCGAAACTGCTCGGCTGAGAATGAACGCACTCGTAACGGGAGACGCGTCATTGAGACGAAATCGCCCGAGTAATTGGACTTGTCAATTACATGACTCGCGCGCGGCTCGCCATAATCGTCCGTTCAAGATCACTTTACCGAGGACGCAAATCAAAAGACACTTCGAATCAGCCTTGGCGATCGCTAGGAACGCTTTCGATTATCGGGACAGATAAACTATTTCGGGGGAGGAGGGGTGGGGGGGAGGATATTTGCCATCGTTTGTTTATTTCATTGATATAATAATGTCAATGAAAGTTTCGTCAAATGGAATTTCTCGACGTGAAATGATAAGAGACCTCCCGCTGCGAATGTGGCGAAAAAAATCATTTGCGTTATTTCAAGTTGAAATAACTTTTCGGTTACTTTGACAGCAAGAGATTGCAGTTGATTTGCATGAAAATGAAGGGTAGTGATAATTGGAGGATTCAGTTTTTGATCTTTTTGAAAATTGTTTATACATTGAGAAAAATAAAATGATAAAAGCTAGTATACTTTCTGGCATTCTGAGACTCTATTTGATAATGTTAAAAACATTACCAGACAGTCTGGTAAATGGTGTCACTTTTTCGAGTAATAATTATCAGAACTGTGGTACCTCTTGTTACATTGCCAAACATTATTTTATACAGGAATACATAGAGTCCATGATTACTATATTATTTCTCTCAGTGTACGAGATTAATAATTTATTGTAATAAACTGACATAAGAAAGAATTATTTATAATAGTGAAATCGCATTTTATCATTAAAAGTTAGATATATTATTTTATATTAACACTGAAGTTTAATAAGCATTAAAATTTTTCTAGGCAGTGGCATAGAGTAGTGTTAAAGTGCGTAACTAGGGACTATTAAGGTAACCAGTTTTATTCCTAGAAAACAACATCTTTTTAATACTTCCCATTATATTTTTTTAGAAATTACTGATAAATTTTTCTCAAGATTGATTACTTTCCACTAACTCTTCTGGTTATTTATTGAGAAAATAATGCCTTTTAAAATAACAAAAGCTTATTACTAATTATTAAATCTATTACACATTTATTCTACAAATAATCGAGAAAAAATACCTACAAGAATAGTAACATTCCTATGTTACAAATTCAACATTCAGTATATCGAAGTTTTCATCTGAAGTTGACTCTTATTTGATTTCTTTTCATGCAATTTCTTCATCAATAACAATATTTCTATATTGCATTCCAGATAATCTCAAATTAAATCAATATATATATATATATATATTAAATTACTTTTTGATGGGGTTTGACGTTGATCGAATACATCGTATTGTTTATCCTAATTTACTTTAGGTTCGGTCATTAATCAATGGTTGCAATACGTAAAGGAAGTAACGATTGCCCGAGAAGCAAGCTTCGCTCCGCGTACACGGAAAAAAAAATTTCAAGAGCACACCTAAATGTTTATATGCACTATATAAACAGTATGGTAATATTCGGAACACCTAAATCAGTATAGATACCGCAACCAGACTCGTTTAATAGATTTCATTTGGATGAATCTCCCAG
>JABFPN010006506.1:0-11503 GCA_022817305.1 Leptoteleia sp. ZL-2020 | reverse complement strand
GGGGGGGGAGGGAGAGGGAAAAAAATAGTAATAAAAGGCCCGTTAAGAAGGAAAATTCGCCGTCGCATTCGGGGCCTCGGCTTTTTTTTTTTTGGAACAGTTTAAAATCGGCTCGGAGCTGTTGTCATTATTTGTTACGGAAGTAAAGGCGGTGGAAAAATGTGGGTTCGTAGCGGGTGGGATCTTTAAAATTAGGATATTGGATTGTTTTTTTTTACTATGGTTGAAAAAAAATAATAAGGTGGATTGAGAAAAAAGAATGAGATTGAAATTTTGTGTGTATCTAGTGCGAGTGTTTCACTTTTTAATTACTTTTCAATTAAATTGTTCCCGAATTTTCGAAAATTTATGGACAAAATTTATTATGATATTATAACACGTTTATGGAATATTTCATAAAATGTTTCTGATATTTGGACCAATATTCTATGAATATGACATATGTTTAATTAAACGTTATAATTGATGATTGCAAAAATAATTCTTAATTATTATACTCATGAGAAACGAGGGAGACAATTGTTTTACATTATAATCACAACAATGTTGGTATTTTTACAATTGTAAAAGTTTGAGACTGAGTTTTGAGAAAGTTTAAACAAATTTCAAATAAATGTTGAATGCGAATTTGTTTAATAAATAAAATCAAATATATACTAATATATTTTCATTACGTTTCTACAACGTTATTATAATGTTTACTAATAAACGACTTTGTCGACAATATTTATATACTGTCAAAATATAACGTATATATAACGTTACTTTAACGTTGTAATAACGTTACCCTGAAGTTATACCGAAAAAAATCGATGATAACATTCAAAATCATTTATATTAATAATATTTCAGGAATATCTTGTACATTTAAAAATGTTAAAATTTTCACTATTCAAGATACTAAAAATGTTAATTAATTAATTAACAAATTTAAGTATTTTTACACTAAAAGTTACAAGTTCGAATGTTCACTATTACTTATAGTAAAAGTATTTTCAATTAAATATACCCTTAATTGTAATCTGCCACATCGTTAACAACTTTTATATGCATTTGTAAAAACTTTATTTTTATTTGTACTCACTAAAATTTGTGGCAGAAAAAGTAAAGCGAATGTCATCTTGCAAAGTCGTGCCACGAGTTTGGTAAAAATTCTACGCAGTTGATATGAATGCGGTCCGTTATAACGCCATTCAGCTTCTTTTTTACATTTCTTTTGTTTTCATTATACAGATCTTGAGTAATTTGAAAAGCTGAAAAAGTGCGCAATTAAATTTTATTAAATTAGTTAATTTATCATTAATGAATATTTAGTTATGTTGTACTTCCTCATATTTATTATAATTTTGTTTGTTTAATGTTTTTAAATACACTTTGCCTTAAAAAAGTATACGCTTAGAGTAACAAATTTACCTTGCTTATAGAACAAGTAAGTGGAAATTGTTTTTTAACGCAGAAATTTAAACATTAAGATAAAATATTGCTATGAATAAATCAGTGTATAATAAGTCAATTGTAAAAACAAACAAGATTAAATTATTGTATCATTCGTGTTATTATATACAGAAATTAACACGTGTTATTATCTAAAATTAATATTTTATAATCCTCTGAAATTAGTACTAATAATGTTTATCTGAAAGAAAGGGAATTATTCCAGTTCATTAAATGATCGAAAGATTAAGAGAAAGATTAAAAGATTAAAATCAGTAAGGGACTGAAAATAAATATCAAAGATGTAGAATAGATTTTACATTATTATATGTTTGTATACGCAGGAAAATATATATTAAAAATGTTACAATGAGAAACATTAATAGATTTAACAATGCAATTGTTGGAAACAATGAATAAACGTTTCACAGTGTCACAAATTTCATTTTGTACATTGATATTTGGAGCACAGTACACTGAAAAAAAGGATTTATAACAATTATTCAATGAAAGTCGATAAATTAAATTTTTTCACATGACCAATTAAATATATGAATAACTATTATTAATTCATATATTTATTTATATAAATAAATATATAATAGAACACTTGTGTTTGCACATCTATTATTATTAGTAAAGAAAATTCACAAACATTGAGAATCGAACCATCGACCTAACGATTTCAGTACCCCAACACTAATACCCTAACCATTACGCTATTGAACTCTAATGATTAAGACGACGTATTAATTCCTGTGATATATTAACAAATATTTCATTACATAAATTATCTCTTTATTTAATGTTATTAAATCATTGCTATTAATTCATATGTTTATATTTATGTATCTGTAAAACTAAAATAATAAATATTAAAACTTATTTTTTTTATCATAAACAATATTTAATAAGAGTTATTAAATATATATATATATATAAGGAAAGTTTAATTACATCTATTTCTTAATATTAAACATTTCTCTTTTTTTCAATATAAAAGTTACAGCCTGCTATCTTGCTCTTTCCAATTCTTTCTTAATGGATATTTAAATTGAAACGGTCAAGTGATCAACAAAAACGAACATTTTAATATATTGTCCTTGCTTTTTTTTCTAACCTTACTTATAGGTTATATTGTGAAATTGCATTAAAATGAACGATCAATGAAAATTGTTTCATTCATACGACACGTATATAATTGTACAACAGTATAATTTCACCAATATTTGACGAAAATTCAATTAAACTAACATTCAAAATATAATTAAATAAAGAAAATTTATACTTGCATACAATTTATATTTAGATCTTAGATGTTACGACAGATAAAACATAGTTCTATTTTAATAAACATCATTTGATTTCGCGAAATATTTTTAGCAATTGATAGACTTATAAATTAAAAATTCTAATAATTAATGCAATTTTATTAACGTACTATCTTATTATGATTTCAATGAAAAATTGTTTACGCGTCATATACGTAGAGAACGTTTGAAATAAGTCGGATGAATTAATAAACAAGTGAAACATATGTTAGCAATTTATCAATTTGTTTAAATTGGCCGTCATTTGTAAGGAAGGAAATTTAATTGTCGTTTTTGTTGGGTTTGTGGCAAAACCTGAATTGCAATCTATTTATTTCGCTGCAAGAAGTGTATTGTATAATCAATTATTAAATACGTTATGCATGTTTATTGTTGAAAAATTGGTCGATCGCGAGTTCACGTGCACCGAAGAAAAAGTTGCGGATATTAAACGTGAACACTAATACGCTTCGATAATGAATCTAAAACAATAACGGTTATTAATGTGCAATAAACTGTATTGAGTAATATCAGCATCGTCAAAATTGAAATTTGCCAAACTTTCTATTATAACATCTTCATTCTGTTGAATGTAAAACACGAAAAATAATCACGTGATAGCTAAATGAGTCTGCGTACAAATTTTCAATAAATTTGCTAATAATTTTTTTATTTATAAAACTTGAAAATCAGTGTAATAGTTAGTTAGGAGCCAAATGTAATTTTATTAAATTGAAGAAGGAAAACGTTTTATATATTATGAAGTAAAATATAATGATTAACTTGAATAATTATTATTAATAAAAAGTGAAATAAATTGAATATTAATAATAATTCATTGTAAATAGTGATTAATTGGAAATTTATTTTACTTTAACATGTAAATATGTGAAAAATGAAATCTGGAAGCCTTAATATTAAATGCAATTGATTCATCAAAATTGTTAAGGTCAAATAATTAATTTGAAATTTAATTATTTGATTATTAAACACTCCAATTTTATTATATAATATTATACAAAGTACCATTTGATATTATATAAATATCTTACGTAATTGAGAGGAATAAAGAAAAAAAAATACAAAACAAAATACCAACATAACAATTAAAAAAATAATACGTATAGTGGGTTAATAATATCTAACAAAACTGATGTTTCAAGCACGCTTTAAAACATTTGTGACATTTTTCTGAATGTCTTACATAAACAAATACGATGTCGACAGATGTATGAAAATATAAATTATAAAACAGAAACACGTGCGGTTTTAAAACAATCGATTGAATTTAAAGTGAACCGTTTTGGATTAAAATGATTTTCTTTGCCGAATGTCGACGAAACGAGTTCGTTGAATTTTGAGAGAAGAATAATTTTACTCGGTTCGTTTAAACTGATATTACTGCTGTCAACGTTCGAACAATTGTTACCAACTTAAATGAATATATTTTACGAAGTTTGACACACTGTGTGCATTCCCAAAAAGGGTCCCTGAAAATTTTTGAAAACGAGGTCCGAGTGTATTTTCTATGTAACTAGAAAGAGAAACTTCTAGATAGAATCTGACAAGCTTCTGGTTAAATCTGGACATTATTGGAACAGTTTCTGGACATCTGGGTGGCTCTCCTGACTCAGCAGATGTTCAGATGAAATGCCCAGAAACTGTGCCAATAATGTCCAGATTATGTGCAGACATTGTCCAGCTGATTTATGATATCTTTTATATATTATAAAAGTATTATTATATTCATAAAGATATCCATATTATAATAATAATTATCGACAAATTTATACTCAAGACTTTTGCTGATTAAATTTTATTCTTATAGCTTTGAGCTTATGACACTATGTCTTATATAATTCATATAAAATAATGCATATAATAATTTTGTTTCCAAATATTGTGCGCTATTTCCAAGCATTAAAAATTTCCTTTTTATTCAATAAATTCTTCTTCAAAATAAAACAAGTTATACTATTCAATGAAATACTTTATTTCCGTTTTAAACGAAAAATCTTGCGCGCATTAAACCAATCATTTTCGTTTAAAATTGTACACTTTATTTCGAATGGACTCGGATATGACTGAAAAAAATATTTTAAAATAAATGGAATTTTTTTTTTTTTATTTTTGAAGCGTGCGCTATTTAACAAATGTTTTACACAAATATAAAACCCCGAAAAACGAGTTTCCCAAATGATAAACGGTCGTATTCCATTTTCCACCTTGTCGTTTATTTTGACGGAATTTTTCGCGGCTGTTTCCATTAATTACACGAGAATAAATTCGTGACAAAAGAATTCAACAACACGCTCGCGAGAGAGAAGCGTTACGTTTTTTTTTCGGAGTCTCTTTAATTGATTTATTTATAGCAATGTTTACAGGTCAATTCTTGCCAAAGAATAAACAAAGAAATTGTAGGGAAAAAATTTGCTGTACTTTTTGTTCGCTGTAACATTTTTTTCCCCTCTTTTCCTCCCACGAGTTCTTTCAATCCGAAGTTCTTTTGCTGAAGTACTTAAAACTTTTTTATTATAATGAAATTAAAAAACAATTCTAAAAATTTGTTTCTAAAAAAAATAAGCAGATTTAACATTTTTTTCCTCTTATTTTAAGACAAAAGTGTTAATATTATTTAACCGATATAATGAGATAAACTAAAGTGACTATTTCTTACACTTATAAAAAAAATATACACAAGTTGACGCGATAAAAATTGTTCATTAACAAAACTAGTAAGTTTCTCCAAAACTAATTGTATTTAAAAAAAAAATAAATTGTAAACAATAAGATGCAATTAAAAGTGTCGAAAATATCATTAACCAATGACGTCCGACAATTATTCTTAATGATTGTTATAATAAAAATGATCTTTCTTCATATATTTTAATTTCATCATTTAATCAAGCCCGATCAACGATTCAATCATCGATCGATAAGAAGTAATTAATTTTAAACAACTTTATGGAGCATCATTGTAGACCATTGATAAAAAAAGACAATAAAAAGGTGATAAAAAAAACCTGATTAAATATCCTTAATTAATTCTTTATCATCGATTATTTTATGCAGAACAGTTCCGAATGATTATTTATCGCCGTTCGTTTGTCAGCGCACCTTAAATTATCTCTTATTTATGATTCCTTGTCGAACAATTGTTGCATCAATTAATAAATTAACAAATTAATTAATCACACTCGTTGTTTTTCAGCATTGCTCATCGATGGCTCGTTATCAGCGTTACTCATCAACATAATACAGATCATTGTTACAGCTTGCGTTAAAAGAGAAATGTTTGCGCTTGGTCGATATTGTTTTGTATCGATCGAAGCATGAAAAACAATGGCTAACAATATTTTTGTTATTTTCGAATTAATCAAACTATTCTGCGTGAAATGTGTTTCTCTCGTTGTTAAAAAAAGAAATATAAATTTAAATATAAAGAATTAATCCACGTTAAATAAATGAAGTTTTTGATTGCGAGTGATAAGTAAGATAATTGAAACACGTACAAATTACTGTTGTAAATTGTAATAAATTTAAAGAGATAAAGAATTTTAACGAAGTTTTGTATTTAATAAAAAGTTTAAATCGATACATATTTTCAGTATTATTTTTAATGTGTGAAATCAATTTCACTTAGCGCACATTAAAGTGTTTTATTTTCTGATATTACTTTTACAAAATACATAAAAAAAAATTAATTTACAACAGATTTTATATCAGATTTAGAATCATTATACCCAATAGTGAGTTGAAATATACACTCGAACCTCACTTGTATAACAACTGTGCGGAAATATAATTTGCTTTTGCAAAATATAATTTCACAGTGAATAAAGTTAATTTATGTATGAAATTAAAAACAAACAATGAAAATATTCTACCATATTGCATTAAATTGTTTGAAATTGATATTTAAAACCTTACTGAAATTAGTATACAGTATATAAACCATTGTTACCAACCTAAATCAGTACGTAATGTAAGTTTGGTCACTCTAATTACTTCAAGAAAATAATTCTAGTGCTAAAAACTTTCCCCAGGAAAAGTTTCACTGTATTTGAGAGAAATAAACTATCTTGTTTTCAACGTCTTTGTTGTTATAACATATTCAATAATTATGAAAAAATTATTTGTGGTAAAAATTCCCATCGAGTGATAAAATTTCTCCAAAAATTCATCGTGTTTACCTCTTAAAACGCCCATTCTGAAGGGCATCCATTATCATACTGGAATCCAAATATTCATCTTAATTCCCTGAAGCTGAAACTACTAAACGCATTCGACAAATATTTGTTATATATTATGTAATAAACGTGACGTAATCGAGTGCAATAGCAACCAAGTGTGGCATTTCAGTTTTACTACCTCAAACGTGTATAAACACGTCAGGTATTTTAATCCCATGGTTGGTATTTTCTCTGACGTGGGCATTTAAATGTCCGCCGCGCGCTGCCTCTGCGCGATGCAAATATGTCATCCTTTTACATAATTGCAATTCTTATCTCACTTAATTATTTCAATCACGTTTTTAGCAAATTTCTCAAAAAAGCTAAAGCGTGCGATTTTTCATTTCGTTTAATTAAAAAAGAACCGGCGTGCGAAATTATGCGGACGTGCGTGCAGATTCCAAAAGTTAACATTAAAAAATATACTGAATTTATATATATAGTGGGTATATCTACACAAATAATTTTTTTTATCTTTTTCTGAAAACATCAGTATACTTAGCACGCATTAATATGCCCCGAGAAGAAAAGCTTAGAAATATTTACGTAACGTTAAAAATATTATATAAAAAAATATCAAATCCGTGAGATTTATTATAAAGAAAAATATCAAATCCGTGAGATTTATTAGATATTATGTTAGATGGGAGAGAATTTTGAACCGCGCTTTTTGTAGCGCAAAGGTGAGAACCGCGCATGTAAACAAGAAACGCAGCACGAAAAGAAGAAAGCGATTAAAAATAGTTGACTTTTCACGCATTGTACGGTACAGAAGCAAATTTTACGAGACGCATTTAACGATTGCCAGCGCGCTCGCGGGCTCGCTCCGTGCGCCGCTGCCAAAATCCGAATCGCCGTTTTGTAGAGATTAATTTGATACTCAAAATATGGAGCAATCGCTTCGAAGTCGCTATTTCGGCCGCGCGAAATCGCCTCTTTTTTTTTTTTTTGTTTTCTCCATCCCGTTTATTTTTAACCATTAATCACGCCCGGAACCATTAAATCGCCATTTCTTTCTCGAAATCCGTATCATTTATTACTTTTCCGCATTATTAATTAATCAAAACAACATCGGCCGAACGCGTTTCTCATCGCAAATCAGGCAGATTAATGGCCACGATTCGGTTCTAATTAAATGATTAATTTGTAACGGTGACAAAATGTTAAAAATAATGTATCGACGACTGCTACCTTTTTGCCATATTAACTCAGGATTATAATAAATGTCAACTCTAAATGGCTAGTTGTATTGAATACATGATTATACATTTCACTCCAAATCCAACTCCACATATGCAGTAGCGATTACCGGATATTTTCTGAGTATATAATATATTTTATTAATAAATATAATTGAAATTGTCATATATATAAAATATAATTTATTGTATTGCTTGACATAATTCTTTCATAAGTGCACACCCGTCCTCAAGTTACTATATAATTGTTCCCAATACATATTATAATATATAAAACATTATATATGATAATAATCCTGTATAATTATAAGATTATATATTGAGGAATACAATAGGATAGGAAAATCTAGGAAAAATATGATATAGGAAAACTTACTGTCCTAGCAAAGTGAAATTTGTGGTAAAACTGTGGTAAAAGAGCACCAAAACATTTGAAAACACGATAATTTTTCCTATATCGTACAGTAGTATTTAATGAATTATTTCTTTCAGTGTACCAATTGCTTACATATCCCCGATTTACTATAAAATACCATAGCAACTGCTAATAAATTTCTCTTTGTGCAATTTTGCAAATAAGCGTGCGAGAATGGCGCAAGAGAATTGGTGATTTTCGCGCGGGTTCGAAAGCGGATTGGGAGTTGCCGGTAAAAATCTAATTTGGTATTAGTTTAGGGGGAGGGGAGGGGGGGGACGTTACGGTGAAACCGCGGCGCACGTAACAGTTGGAAGTCCCTTCGTCGCACTCGAGACCGCAACGCTATCGCCCAGTTTATTAGACTATTCGAGTAATGATAGTTACCGCACTACATAATCTGCAGGCTGAATCGGGTGAATCCGATGGACGCAACTACGCTGCCATTATATGCCGACCGCAAAACCGTATTCCGCCTCTTGCCCTGAAATATGCTTCAATGACTCGCGTTTTCATCCGAACCTCTCGCTCTCGCCCATTACCCCAAAATAGGAAATGCAAAATTACCCCAAAAAACGAGCCATTCTTTTTCATCCGCGATTTTAACAATAAAACGATTTAAATGTTTCAAACAAAATATTCAGAAAAAAGAAGTATAATAAACTAAAGTTGAGATAAAGCTGCGAATTGAAATAATGCGATGTTTAAGTAATAATGGTAAAATTGAAATGATAAAGAATGATGTGACACAAACTATCGAGGTTTTACTATATATAAAGTTGGTGAGTCTGAAAATTATATACTTGCGTGTACAATCCACGTACATTGAAAGAAGAAAATATCAATTTTTTATAAAAAGTTTACTACTTTGGTATTATACTTGCTAGCTATCATTATATAATAAACTAAATCATTAAATTGTATTATTAGACATTCTGTCAAATGAAATTTTAGTAATCTATTTTATAACTTGCATGAGCTATATTATTTAGTGACACTATATAGCGACACCTAGTAGACGAATCATAAAATAAAAAAATTGTCAAAAATTAGAATTCACTTTACTAAATCTTGAAATCCCTAATCTCTAATTTTAATATCATCCTTTTTCTCAGAATACAATTTCTCGTGTTACCATCACTGGATTTATTTAAGGAAAACTTTTTCCATTAAAATGAAACAAGTGTAAAAATAAAAAGGATCGATGATTTGAATCGCGGGATAACCATTGCGGGAGAATTGAATGGATGTTTTAAAAATAAGGAAGATACGTTTGTTGCGCGCACGCGGCGCGCTCGCATAGCTGCGTTTAATTGGCGGAATTAAATTAGGGACGTCCGTATTTTTGTCCTCGGCAAATATGCCCTAATTGGTGTTACACAAATTGACAAATTGTTTCCATCGCTTTTGCACGTCCGTATCTCGTTAAGGAGCGGACCTTCGCGAAAAAAAAAGGATGCCTGCTTAATCAAACCATTCGCGTACACGCGACGAATTCGTTGCACCAAAAATGGTCTAGAAGCATCATCGCTTTAATTTCACAAACAGTTTATATTTGTCGATCCTTGAAATTTCATTGCCTCGATTCTTCGGCGTACATTATGGCCAAGTTTCTTTGTATTGAAAATTACTATATTTTCTGACATAACGGAGTTCTAGTTGATTCAAATAGAATCTAGTTTCCTCGAATAGGAATCTATTTCAATCAAACGAATGTTTACTTCTACCAAAAAGATTCCATTTGATTTAAATAGCAATTTTTTTCAATATATATATATGATGTAGAAAAGATTAATTTGGTATCACACTAATCGCCATAATAAATCAAAAAAGGAAAAAAAAATTGTTCTTTTAATTTTTTTGGTATAAGTTTATCATCGTTTAAGCGGAGAGTAATTACTGATAAGCGGATTTTAATAGAGTTTACTTTTTTCGCACCTTTTTCGCCTTGCAATGTTACATTCGGAGTTGCGAAAAAGTCGCGTATTTTCCGTACCAACAAAACAGAACGTTTGTTTCGGTCTCGCAAGACAAGCATAATAGATAACAACTCCTGTTGTCGCGGAAATTAGCGTTGGTTAAATGATAACGTTCACGACTCGCTCTGACGTGTAATTCAGATGTTTTCAGATCCGCACGGTTTTCCGTCCGAGGTTCCTCTCGTTTTCCTCTTTTTTTCCTTCGTCTTTTTCTTCATTTGTTTCCTCGGTCAGCAATGTTCACTCGTGGAAAATTAAATTTACACCGTGCATTTAAGGTAAACATTACTTATATAATAATTTTGACGTTCAGGGAAATCAAAGCAGAAGCAAGATTAGCAACTAGTTACTATTTATATCATATAAGTAGGATATAGTTGATAAAATCGTATATAAAATCATAATTCATTAAGTAGTTCGTATTATGTTTTATATTAACGTTAGTATATCTGTGCAGTTGTATTATTTCTTATAATATGATGTAATAAAATTTATAAAATGCATTTTAAAAAATGTTAAAAAAACAATTTTACCCAGGAATAGAACTTGTTTTGAAGTTTCTACTATAAATGCATACATATACCTGAATTATTGTAAAATATAGCAGTAATAATTAACAAATTTCTCTCAGTTTATTTCAGCTCTTTATTACATCACATTAAATTTGTGATATATCGTATAGTAATTATTTTGAGTTTATCAAATACATCCCATTATATTCATTGGTAACTCGTTAAACTTTCTTTTTAATATTAATATTTTTTATATACCTTATATATATATATATACACTGAGAGAAATATATGAGTATATTTTACTAAGTGTTTTCGTAAAGTTGTGATATATTATCTTTCTTTTAAATAAATACTAATATTATTTCATATATTACGAATTCATATATTACGAATTACCAAGATCTTGGTAATTAATAATA
>JABFPN010006505.1:0-11504 GCA_022817305.1 Leptoteleia sp. ZL-2020 | reverse complement strand
AATGTATTCAAACATTTGTAGAAATAAAGTGAAAAATCATAATATTTACGTGTTTTGTGAGCACATTTTATAATTTTCGATTGTAACTTTTTGGCTTTATCCAACATGTCCTCAAATTACAAAAAAAAGATTACAATTTTTACACAAATTTTTCTCTCAGTGTAGTGCATATATTACGGGATATTTTAAAAGCAATTTTATTTTGGATAACAAAACAATCCGAGTACGCATCTATATTTATATGTTACTATATTATTAAAGTGCGCAAATATAAATGCAAAAAACAAATATATGCTTTATTGAAATTAATCTACCAGGCGCATTCTTTGTGATAAAATAAGTAACAATGCTGACAATGAAATTTAATTATAACTTTGATCTTTGCTTTTATGTATTATAACAATTCCTTTGAGCAATTTAGCTTATTAAATAATTTTACTCCATACTTGATTCAAGCTGTACTTTACATTTCATTTTATAATATTTGGTAAATAATAAATACAAGTAATGAAAATGACCATTGTGTCCCTGTAGAAATAAAACTTTGTTTACAATGTTTTTTTTATGAACGTAATTTCAGTGCGTGATAAAATATGACTGAGTTTTGGAAATTTAGATCAAACAAACCTGCATTTATTATTAAAGAAAAGGAAGAGCTTTAGGCAAAATACAGCTTTAATAGGTTAGTTAATTACAATATGTGTATGTAAATTTAATTACGTTTCAATTATTTTGCTACACTTCTGGAAATTAATTTGCAATAGTCCATATTTATGTTTTAAACAAATTATTATGACTTTCAGTTTCAAACATTTTCTTTAATACAATAATACGTACTATTCTTTCTCGTTAATATATTTATAAATAATTTAATATTAAATATGTTGAATCCACGGTGTGTAAAAAGGATTATTAATGAAACTCACAGTAATTAATTTGAAATTATAAGTAATTTCGTAAAATATTAACTAAATATCACGTACTAATTGAAAATGTAGATATTTCAGCTATTTTGACAACTGTTATAATTTCATACAATTGAAAAATTCAGTAATAAAACAATAGTAATTCACATTTCTTTTCCTTCGTTGTGATTTCAGAACATACTAAAAAATCATAGTATTCTAAATAAATTTACATAGAATTCTACAATTTAATCAAAAGCATCCACACGACTCATAATTATTCAACGGCGACAATCCCACGAAATTGACCATAATTAACTAACCCATATTTGCCCAGAATCTCCATATTTACCCACAAACTTCAAACACTAAATTCCCCCCCCCCCCATTTCCATTTCGTAACCTCGGGAAACGTTTCCGCCTCGCGAAGGGACGCGAACGGAAACGGCACGAATCACATATTCGGCAACATCTAAGACCGGGGCGCTGAGGATACGATGGGACGGAAGGGAGTGAGGGGGGCGGGGAAGAGTAGCGGGGAGGAAACAGTACGTCGAATGTTTGCTCTCTAAATCGACGTTTATTTGGATTCCTCTCGTAGCGCAAATATTGAAACTTTTAACGCGGCTTAAAAACTATTGACTATGTTCTTTGGTAAATCATTTTTAGTGCGTTTACAATTCTACTATCTTTTAAATAATAAGTTTCACAGTGCTAACAATGCTGAGCCAATACAGGTTCGGTACAAGTACGTTAATTCGTCCCCGAAATCGAGTGGATCATCTACTTTCAGTGAATCAATTCGATGTAGATTGAAAGTTTGGGGACTTGGATTACGTCCGGAATAGACAAGGAAATATCTGCCACCGGGAGATACGATTCACAGCGCAGGGATCAAAGAGACGTCACCTGAGCATAGATGCGTAGTGGACTCAAAAACTATTGATCAATTATCCAAAATTATATTAATAATTTCGTTAATTATTTTAATTTGCGTTATAAATATTTAAACAGTTTTATATATAAAATTTTCAGCATATTATATAGTATTAAATATAAAAAGTATTAAAAATTTGCGTACCTTTAAGATAGAGTATCACAAATGTGAGAATAAACTAGAGCAAGTTTATTTTCGAAGGTCTTATAATGAAAATATATCGTTAAAATAACTACCTAAAGCACGTTAATTTTTTGTCAAAGTACATTTTTTGTACCGACATAATTGAACAATGTACAAATTATGATTGCCATTGTTAATGTTTTAAATTTTATAAATTTTATTGAAATCTCATTGAAGTGACAAATAAATGTTGATATCCCGCAATTATGTTACCATAATAGTAAATTTTTTATTAGAAATTGGTATTTTATTCTCTCGGTGTAAGTATTATCTTTTGTGTATAAATAGTCATTTTGTCAATTATTGTGAACCTTTCTGATTCATCAAAGAATTAACATTAATTAAATTGTTCCAATTGTGAAACTTTACACAATCTAGTTTACACCTAATCTAATTTTAAACATAAATTTGAAGATCAATATTATGTCAATTTAGTCTTAGGCTTATATGATTTTCGATAAAATTTGAAAAACAGTATAAAATTCATTACGTAATTAGCAATAATGATACTACAAGCTACTTTCGGAACTTTACATGAAGGTGATAATCCTTGAGCAGTATGCAATATTAAAAAGCAAAACTGTGCCTGAAATAATAAAAATAACTTATTATATGTAAAATAAATTTAAAAATGTTCACTTTTACTTCACATCAAATGTACGAACAGTTATTTTATATTCATAATAATAGTATATTAAAGAAAAACAAATATCCTTACCATCTGAATTATAGTTATTATCGGCTTTACTGTTTTGAGAAGTATTTGGACCTTCGGTCCCAAACTACTTAAATAGTAGTAAGTATACATAATCACATGAACACTGCAGTTTATAAGGACATGCCAATAAAACATTCCACTTGGAAGATATTTCAAGAAAAACCATCCCATCATTATTGTCGATGCATGATGATATAAATGTAAAAAAGAAATTTGATTATGTTTTTTTCTCAATACAAACAATACAGTTTCGATCAAGTCTATTATTTTAACACAAAGTAATTTTTGGGCAAGTGTTATTATCTGGAACAAATATTTTCATTATTTTAATACAAGGAGACATAAATCGTAGTATATTTTATAAAATTGATACGTAGTTTTCGTTACTATTCTACGTTTTATTTTATAAATGCAGAATGTCTAATTTAAAGTGAATTTAAAATAATTTTCTACTATTGAATTTTTAGCTACTGCACAGAAATAAAATATTACAATCCTTACTAAAGTTCCTTAAATCATTTTCTTTTTTAAATTTTATCGTATACGGAAATAATGTGTACTATTTTAAATATATACTGAAAACCCCTATTAAGAATGACTGTGCTGGAACCTTAAAGCGAAGCCTTTTGTACAATATAGGAAAAATTACCGTGCCAGCGCAGTAAAAATTATTAGCTTGTTGTAATAATATAAATATTAACTATATAAACGTTTTATACCTTGTTTATTGCAGGACTTTCAGAAAAATCAATTGGCTCACAATATGGATGAAATATATTTCCTGAAACTGCTGCAAAAAAAATATTGTACGCTATATAGCCATTTGCACATACTTGAAAAATATTATAAAACGATATGAAACTTCTCAAATCGTACTCTTTTCTATTCTTCATATAATCGGGCCCAACCTTTAATATAATATAAACGTATATTATTAATATTAATATTAGAAACCATGGATTTGCCACAAAATAGATTGACTGCGTTCGCGGATCTAAATGTACAAAAAACAATTTTAATTACATACAAATCTATTATATAAATATAATCATCTGTGATAGATTATAATGAATATAACTTTAGAAATTATATTAACAGCAGTTATTCTCACCGGGCAATAAATCAGCGGTTATATATTCGTAATATTTGACTAAATCCATTATTAAATTTGTTCTTCAATTCACTTTTATCCGTTACTAATATTAATTGCCACTAAGTATTCATTCACTCATTTCACTTCGTATTCTAAAAGCAGATGAAAATTTAACACAATGATTAATTTTAAATAATTAAATGTTATTAATGATTACTTCGAAGTATACCACAAGCCTTAACTGTTCAATTAATCCTGACTTTTGAATATTGTAAATAACTTGAATATCCGTAAAAATAATAAAATGTTTCAGTCTGCAGTAAATGTGCTTTTTTGATTTTAAAAACGTAGAATTTTGTTTATTTATGTGAATTCAACTACATTAGAATAAAACACATTCTTGATTAAAAACGTTTTAAAGTGAAACAAACATCTAATTTTTAAGTTAATATTTTTTATAACAGTGCAAAAACATTATGCTACGACCTTATAATTATTACTGAACGTTTTAATAGTTATTGTATGCAATTTAATTTTCGCATTATTTTTAAATGTTTCGTTAAACACTAAAAGGTCTATGTTGTAAATTTATCTACAGTTTACGTAATATGATACTATTCACATCAAATTGTTGAAGTATTCAAAAACAATTATAAAATGTTCGTAAACAGTAAAAGGGTAAGCCAAATATTTTTCTAATTAAATATATATATATATATATATATATATATACACTAAAATAATGATTATATATTACTTGTCGTAACTTAGAAGTACATAAATATAACAATAATTATTATTAATAATAAAAATAATACCACTAAATTCAATTAAAAGATTTTGGATTGATTCGAATTTGGTTACCAACAAAAACAGATATAAGACGTATTAGGCAAAATATCATTGCCAAAGTTGATCCAGACTAGTGCCAGTACTGGTGATTTAAAAAAATTGTTGAATGCAAAACCAGTATTGAAAGATTACTGGTAGTGTATAGGTATATAACTGACATATTTAGTTATACGATACTGGCCCAGTGTTATCACTCCATTACCGGCACAATTCTGCCATTGTACTGGGGAACAAAATTTACCACAGTACTGGTAACTCTGTCGGTAACCTTATATCAGTACTGGACCAATAGATCATTTCCTACTTGGTAATTTAGTTTTAGCGAGTCTCTCAATCTCCAGTATACGCAAACCACGAAAATCATTGTCTATCGATTCAATTTCAGTTTAGTCGCGGTGGTATTCAGTAATTCTGTAATTATGCCCTTCCGCAATTTAGAAAAGAACAACTTTCTGAGCAAGTCCTCTCTTACACTTTTAGTTACATCCCTTCAGGACGTAATACATAACACATATAAAAAGAAAGTAAGAGGAAAAAATACCATTTTTTGATAAATCGTTCGCTGGTGTATACTTGCAGGAAATCAACATTTATTTGACATATTAATAAAATTTATAAAATATAAATATGTATATTATATATACATGTAAGTTAAAATTCAGAAATATATTCAATATTACTCTGAAATTCTGTCATTTAGTATGATAAATCTGGAAATCCTTTTAGATTATATATTTACTTATTACTCTTCTACAATAAAATATATTTATTTTACTTTATTTATTTACGCTTTTCTTTATACCTCATTTCATTAATTGTATTATATTACGTAATAATATGTCTTCGTTCATCATCAGATGTAACTCGCAAAATTACAATAAAGACGGTTAATTCACTACAACATGCTCTACTTTGATTATAACAGTACAGTTAATGAGGAAATATAGGCTAAAATAGTAATTCCATATCTCTTGAGAAGCTAAGTTTACGATATCATGCGTACATGATGCAGGATTACGTAGGGCTCACTAGGCTGGTGGCTTCTCTGCGTATTACGTGCTCATTTGCTTTGAGCATGTCTATACGTTTTATTGCGATACACATAAATGATCGATATATATATACATGCAAGCAGCTTAAGTTACATATCTATAAGAACACATAAATGTACATACATGGTGTTCCGGGTCGTAGATTCATCTTACTACTGTACTTTATAATCGTATGTAACATCTAAGTTCACATTTACATACCGTTAAGACAATTCTACAATGTATTATTCATGTACAATATTTTATTTTATTTTTTTTTAATCAGAAATTATTTTTAATAAATTAGTATCCAAATATATATTCTGCTAAGCAATATGAAAATTATTAAAAAATCAAAATTAATACTATTTTTATAATAAAATTTTGTCCATAATCTTTATTATAACCACATTGAATGATAAATTCTGGTATCAATTACAAATTATATCGTGATATATTTTGTTCTTTCATACTTGTACTCATTTATTTATTTTTTTTTTTTTAATTTTATTTTTTGCTAAAAAAACATGACACAATATCTTGATAAACCAACATATTTTTTAGTTCAAATTGATTCTTTTATTAAGAATAAAATTTACCAAAAATTTCTTCAACAATTTGTTTAAATTAAATTCCATCGGTTTATATTTGTATTTATAAATCTACTTTATTATTATTAAACTAATATATTATTCAATAAAATATACTATTATTATTAAACAACACGACCAATCACGTGAAATCATAATTGACATTTTACATATCAACAACGGCATCAAATACAATTTATTTTATAACAGTTTGTATAAACATGTCTTCAATTTGCATTTAACTACCTTAATTAATATATTCCAAAACAAATACGCGCTCGTAATTAATGAATTCGGTTATCATCAATTTCACAGATTAAACCACTTACAAGATCCACATTGAAATATATAATTTATTTCATTTCGTCATGTGGCTCTAGTCCTTCGCATCTCACATTCTGTGCATAGATATAATGATTATACATATAGACGTGGAACTGGGATAGTTCGTATAAGCCTTCCTGTACGCCACTCTCAATGTTGTGTGCGAATGTGTGCGAATCTTCTCCTATTAGCTACCGATGCAACCGGTGATCGCATGACGGTTTAGGCTTAGTTAACATCAAAGCCAAAAGCATAGTTGCGCCCCAGAGACGTCCTCTGCCATATCTGAGGTTCAACCCGAAGCTTCGGGTCATTGTCGATACCCGAAGCATTGACGGTTTTGAATTGCAGTTTGATAAAGCTAATAAAGGTGATCCTCATTTAATTTGAAAATTAATTAAGATAGCAGCACTTCGCGGCATTCAAAATTCACGCGCCACTTGCTACCGTATTGATTTATCCGCACATAACACAGTTCTCGTACGCTAAACCATCCCCGCGCCATTCACCGGTATTATTATTAACTTAAATGTTATTAATTTGAAAAGACAAAAGAGCAATGGCAACCCTAGGAAAAATTGACCGGGTGGTAACCGGGCATGTAATGGTTCGCCCCACAGTAGCCAGGAAGGATGACGTTACCTTCCCAGGTCCTTGACTGGCAAGCCATTACATGCCCGATTACCGTCCGGTCAATTTTTACCAGGCAAGTAACGTCACGTGGAGTAATGAGTTCGCTCTCGCGAGGGGGACAAGGACCGACTTTGACATCCCACGCGGCATTCGGTGTTTCGCAAACAAAGGTTCACCTGTTTCCAAACAAGTGCAACAGGAAGACGAGCAGCAATGATACAATCAAAACAATAATTTGACTACTATTTGCGAGGGTAAAGAGGCTTATTACGTCAGTGGAAATAATGATCGAACCCCGCTCGGTGCGCGGGAACAAAAATTCATTCGAAACAAGCGCTCGGCTTTCCGCGTACGGTGTCCATTTATGACAGTGCGCGCCACTCACTCATGCTCAAAAAGTTCTCAAAGCGCTGGCGCGGTCGCGTCCATGTTTTGCGGCGTTCTTAATAGCCACGTGAAGTGTTTTGAAACCTACAATCTTGTGATCGTTGATGCAACGTTATAGGTCGGAGTAATAGTTACTCGTTGATAAAGTTAACGTGCCGGTAAAAGGAATAAGCGTAATGATACACCTTTTCGCCCCTCGCGCCGGGAAACGCTGCCAGGTGTCTTCCTTCGATTTCACCTCGCGCACAAAAGATCTCGCATTGAAAAAAAAAAAACGATCAAACGTATCATTTCCGATAGAGCGGGTAATAAGTGCGGAAAATGTAACTTGTCGCGTGTGAAAATGAAAATGTCCGATTAACGCATTTGGCGGGTCATTGATTGCGAGCGATCGGGCGTCTGAGACTGGGAAGTGAGCTGCGGCCATCCCATTGTAAACATTTATGCAAAGCGTGATAAATAAAATACTTTTATTGCCGGCTCAAGTATTGCCACGGTGGATGCAAATTTTCACCGAGAAAATAGCCTATGAATGCATTCGATGGGAAAATAAAATGGACGTGGAAATAAGGAAGAAGTAAAACTGGACGCTGGTTACCTTGCAACGATTTACATGAAATGGCAAGTCAAGCGAAGTGAAAATATATGGAAGTCGTTGACAGATGGTACATGAAATGCTCGGTTGTACGTACGAGTTCGGCGAGGATTGTTTTAAGGTCTTGGAAAATCACGATGAAGAACCGATGACCGTATAATGAACTTGCGAGATTATATCTGGTCGGAGCATTTAGCAAAGCTCGTTTGAATGTAAATATGGGTATGAAATAATAATTGTACCTGGAAATCGTTGCAAACACGCCAAGAAATGGAGAGCCGGGACTAAGAAGCTTGTTAATTGATATGGGATGCATTATCCAATATTATTTTTATATTCGGATAATTCATTGTCATTAACTTTGGCGAAAATTAAAATGTGTGATTATATTTGCACAATTAATAAAATACTTTTTAAAAAATAATAGCCATTCTCGTAGTAATGATAAGTTTGAATTGAAATAAATGTTATTATATATAATACAATATGTAAATAATATATAATAAAATCAAAAAATAAAATTTAAATTAAAAATTGTCTAAAATTTAGAATAAAAACAACATTATCTTATATTAAACATAAAAAAGTCTTTTTCCCGAATTAAAATTGAATTAAAAAAATTAAAGGCATTTAGTTTTTAAAACATGACACATATTTAAACGTACAGTCAATAAGTAACTCGATAAATTCTCCCCTGCGTCATGTAATCAGTGCTAACAAGACTGTTATTTGAATGGGTAACAGTGTTAAACGAAATTTTTTAGATACAATTACATTATGAATATATAATTTTTTGTTATTACTTTGTCATTACTTTTCTTATAAAATTTAATACTTTAAGCATTTCCTTTAACGTACGATATTTTTCTAACACTTTCATCATTATTAAAAATTATAATGAAAACTCAGTTCCGCTAGTCTAAAAGAATTTATTCATAGAAAATAAACATCTGCTTCATGACAAAGAATTATTATCAAAATAATGTGCTTCTTCAAGGAAAAGAATCAATATTTCATACGAAATGATGCATCTTAAATAGACATTCCTTTACAACGAAGGCGAATTCCATTTTAACAGTAAATTAAATTATATTTCACGAAGAGCAACTGGGTCATTAATAACAAATTGTTCCTTTGAATGTAGGCAATCGAGACAATAGCATATTTTATAGCTTCAATTAAAATAAATTTTATTTTACATTCTAGAGTTTCATTTTCCAGATTACACCAATCTATAAAAGAGGCATAATAATTGTACGAGCGTCGTTAAACATTCGTTATACACAAAATAAATCACAATACAATTGCAAAACGAATGGCCATCCAGGAACCTCGTGTCATTCCGTTAACTATCGGCGCGTTAACCTTCGACTGCTAATCTTCCTAATACATAAAATCTCAACTAAGCTATAATCAATACAACCTCGGTTTGACATGCGACCCTCCGACAATAAAACGCAACTCGAAAACCTAATTTTACCGTTCCTTTACAGTTACAAGTAAAATTTTTTTTCAAACACCTTACCATGATTGAACGACACTACGACCAACGTGCTTTACCACTTCAACGACAAATAAACTTTAACATTCTTTCCTTCTTTCTCCTTATCTCTCGCCTAATCTTTATCACAAATAAAATAACCCTTCGCCGCGGAACACCTGGAATTTTTTTTTACATCCGAATCAGTACGTTGCAAATCCGAATTCCACGCGGGAAAATCCTGCCAAATTGGCTGCGATTCTTTTCATTGTTCCCCCGTTGCACTCGAATGGTCCGACCCCAGCATCCCGCCAAAAGGGTTAATATTAATAGATCGCCGCTTAATTATGATATCTCAATTACCGTATAATCACCTGGTATTACGCTCGCAACCGGGAATAAATCATTTATCCGAGTCGCCCGGCTTGAAAAACGACAAACGTCACAATAACAACATAATTGCAAACTGAACCAGTTAATGATAGATGCTGGGGAATAGAGCGCGGTCGCAGGGCTGCGCCGAGTCCCGGCGCGGGGACGATTCCAGTCGGGGAAATAAAAGACGCCTTGTGGTGGTATTCATGAGACGAATGCCGAGCGACTAATTCCTAGGGAAACTGGCAATTGGAAGTACGGAAGAGTGTACGTTGGTGGGTAGGAGCGCGCCTACGCGGGCGAGTCATTTATCTGCGACGGTTCAGGTGCAACTCGAGGTTCCTTCGCTTTCACGGTCGTTTAGCATCGGGCGGTGTTGAGCCATATGTCGGAATCGTGATGCACATGTGTCCACACGATACCCTACTTCCACAATGGCACAATCTCAACGTGACACGCGGAATTTGCGAAGAGCTTTTACGCGATATATATCGCGTGCGTAGTCGCAGTTTCCGGCCCTGTGTAATCATAGCTGTGTAAAGCTCCGACGCGAGAGCGAGGTGGGGTGACGGGGTGGAAGGGGGGGAAGGGGTATCTTTTCACAATGTGATACGTTAAAATCCCGCGTGCGTATGACAGGGTTATGTGTAAAGTGGAATTATAACTGTACAATCGAATGCGCAATTTCTGACAGCTTGAAATATATACCGATGAATTTTGTAATAAAGCGCCGGGCCAGAGAAGGCGATTAATTTAATGGCTGTTTTAAAGTCGATCGGACGATCTGATTTTTGTAAAAGTTCAATTCGCGGCCGATATGGTTTAGTTCGCGATGAATGGCGTAAAATTTCATAGGCGACTCTGCGAACAATGCCGGCGCGTATACGCGCGTGTAAAATAGATTTTGTTGAAACCGATAACGAAGTATGAATAACATTTAAGTAGCTTATTTTTGATTGTTAATAGTATCACTTTGATCGGGGCATTTCGGAGAAAAGGATTAAACATTTTAATCCGCTTTTTTTCAAAATAAAGTCGAGCTGCGATTTGGTATAATAATCTCGAAAAACATTTTTGTGCGCGCAAATGTTTGCAAATTACTTGTAAATTTGCAGATTTTCCAGTATCACGATGTTACAGGCGGTGTAACAAATTGTTGAATAAAATCGTGCACTTTGATATTGCAACGATACTGCGTAACATTGTGGGGAAACTGAGTGATCCTACAAATGTAGGTTCAACGCTTTGTAATCGATAAAAAATAATTTTAATTACACTGAGAAAAAAGTTGGGATAAAAATTATTATACTAAATGTAAAAATGGGGACAAATTACAATTCTTGTGATATTTAAAATACATTTTAAAAGAGATTATCAGTATTGTACAAGTTGTTATGGTAC
>JABFPN010006504.1:0-11505 GCA_022817305.1 Leptoteleia sp. ZL-2020 | reverse complement strand
TGAAAAAAAAAAAAAAAAAAAAAAAAAAGGAAATATAAAACTGCGCGAAATTACAAAGAAAGTTGTTGCAAGGTGTTGCGCTGGCCGTTTTTTTAATGCGACCCTCCACTCCGCGTACTATTTTCCTTAAGAACTTTTAATTATCAATTTTATCTTGATAATAGCAAAATTTATGTTTGATTATTAATAAGTATTATAACGAAACAGCGAATTTATCTTGGCAATGTCTAATTATCAAGTTTTAACTGGATGTTATAAATTTAATTCGTAATAAAATGTGATATATTGTTTATAAGTTGTAAAGTGAGTTAATTACTTAAAATAACTTATTTTGATATATGTTTAAATATCTCAATTATTTATTTTATTTGATCCATAAATTTTTACTTGAACTTGTAATTTTTAATTATCAAATAAATACTTGTTTCAGATAAGTACTTGAAGAGTGAGTCACAGTACTTAATAATTAATATTCCTATTTAAAAAAAATAAGGTTTACTTAACAAATATCCGTGAAATAATAGTATTGATAATAATTTGTTGTAAATTGGCAACGACGCCACCCTATAAAAGCAATAGGGCTATCTATAAGCAAATCACAGTAGAATAGATCAATATGCTGTCAGACACCGAGGAAAATTTATTAGTAGTTGTTATTATTTTTTGTATTAACTCGGAGATATTTATTTGTGCATTTATAATAAATTTTTTTACTTGATCTAACCATTTTTTTTAAAATGGGTGAATAGTGATTTAGGTGACCAGTGACCAAGTGACATTTTCTTCATAAATCATAAATTTTACTCCATCATAATATAAAATTTTTTATAAATACTACAATACTCCAGAATTATTATAAAATATACCAGCTGCTAATAAATTTCTCGCGTTCTACGATAAATTTGCTTTAATATTAATCGCGACGAAAGACCAAAAAAAAGTGAGTACTCAAAGAAAGTACACTAATGCAGTAACCATTTGTAAATGGGAATGGACGTTTCTTTCTTTTTCCTTTTTTTTTCTTTTCCGCCACAATTATTAACGTCAAATTTTTACCAGGAACGTGGGGTATCCCGTTGGGTCCGGGTGAATTGCCAGTGGGAATTTTTTTGCGGGACTTGAGTGGCCCTGTAAATTCCCCGAGTGACTGGGAACAAGGCCGCGCTTTTTGGCAATTAATTTGAAGACGGGGACGTCTGCTTCGTGGCGAATCGCCAACTACGTGCTCCTTTTATACGAAAGGATTATCCGTTTTATTTTACAATTACACCGTTTCTTTCGTTTTAGTGATGCGAGACGTTCCGCATTGCCTGTCATGTTTTAATTATCAGATCCGCCCGGAGTTTGCTCTCGGAGTCATGCGGCGAATTTTTCTATTTAGATTCTTTTAATTAGAAATTAATTATTTCGCAGCGAAATGTTTTAATTAAAGTTAAGTGGCATACAAATTTGATGAAACCAAAAAAAAATAAATAAATAAGAATTGCGCATTTACACTTTTGATATTTTATTTATCTGAATAATGTGTACAATGGTTTGAAAGTATCAAAAGGCCTGATATTGACATCAATGAGAAAAAAAGAAACAATTTTTTTTTGTACATTTGAAAGGACATAAATGTGGAATTTAATAAAAAATGAAACGAAGTGTTTCGTCAATTTTCATTTTCAATGTTTTCATTATTAATTTCCCAGGTAAAATTTATATATGAGACATGTTTGCCATATGTGCGCCAAATATACTCCATATATGCATGGCGACTGAAATAATGAGCTATTCAAAACAAAAATAATAACAATAACAAACTTTGTTATTGTTTTTGTTTACTTAATTTGACCTTTTGCATGTTATCAAACGAGGTTTGTTTATGTTTTTGATTTCAAAAACGTTTTATTCTTTAGTTCCATTATATATGCTACATATATGAGACATTTATGCGGTATAAATCATATATGTGGCCACATATATATTGATTTTCACATGAGTTAGCGTTTCATTTTAATTTACGTTTGGTAAATAAATTGCGAAAAGGTAATAAAAGGGTGTACAAATTTCGATGCTATTAATGGTGGTTAATCAACCTGTAATACTCGATTCTCATTGGAAAAATTGATTGCAAAAAGTTTTTCTGTTGACATAATCAGCGTTTCCTCCGACTGTGGCAAATTTTTTTAATCACATCTTTATTAACTCACCCCCACTCCCCACTCTACCACCCAAGGAAAGTTTCGTCTTTGTCTTTGATCAATATTTCTGTTTCAAAATACATCCGTTAATCTTTTAATCTTTTTGCCGAGTCAGGTGTGCGTTTCCGAATGAAACTTTATCGTACGGTGGTTGTTCAACTCTTTCTTTCCCTCCCCCTCCGGCTTTTTATACCTTTTATTGACTCGCCTTTTTTCGTCACCGAGGTTATTTCCTTGTTCTAACACGACATAATGAAAAATTGTGTTTTAATTAAGGGCGCGAAAGTAACGGCGGAATTGTTCGATGGTGAATTTTTGATATTATTGTAAATTATGATTTAGGGTAAGGTTGTCAGAAATGTCGGGATAAAAGTCACATGAAAAATGCCATTTTTCATTTTATTTCATTTTATTTCAGCCCGTCGAAGTTAAAGTCTTTTAATGGAATCGCGAACGTGATTGAATAGTTATAAATTTTTGCAACTTGTAATTCCCAAAAAGAAATAAAGCTAAGTTCAAAACTAAAAGAAAATTGACGTCATTTGATAAAGAATATTATTTTTAGGACGTGGGTTGGATTATTCTGGATGAGCTTTATGTTTTTATTTGATAAAAATTACTGAAGTTTTTTTGTAAATCTAATTTAACAACTGTTTTTTAAACTACCAGTTACTTCTCGTTAAATTTTTCAAGGCATTAAAATGAAAAATAGGTTACAAGCAAAATAAATTATATATAATTCGTCAACGCGAAAGTTCATATCATAGCAAATAATGTGGGACTGTTTTCAAGATACAAAATATAAACATTTGTTTTTTTTTTATATTTAATTCCAGTTGTGACCTCTAAAATGTAAAACAATTTGTTTCGTTAGTTTCTTTGTCTTTTAAATCTTTACAAACATTTTTTGTTTACAGTTTTGTGACCTCCAAATGTAAAACAATTTGTTTTTGTATTTTTAACCTTTCAAATGTTTACAAACATTGTTTGTATTATTTTGAACCCCATAAAGTCTAAAATAATTTGTTTTTAATTTTCCAAATGTTTGTAAACATTGTTTGTTTACAGTTTTATGACCCCCAAAATTTAAAACAATTGTCTATTGTATTTCCACGACCTTTTAAATGTTTACAAACATCGTTTCTTTACTGTTTTATGACCCCCAAACTGTAATAGAATTTGTTGTTTGTATTTTTAAACCTCCCAATGTTTACGAACGTCGTTTGTTTATATCTTTCATTTAAAAAAAAAAGAACGTTTTGTTCTTCCGTCGTGCAAGAAAAATATACAGAAAAACATTTAGAACTTTTTCAATTCTGTCCACTGCAATCGGCTAACGGGTTGCAATAAAAAAAGTCAACGCAATTAAATTGTAAACCGTTATAATTTATGTTTCGCGATAAATCACAATCTTGTTTTACTAATCTCCCGCGCCCGTGTATGTGTCGTTAATAAAAGTTCGTCGCTGGAAAAACGTAAATACAATGGCGGGACTTGTGCTCGCGAATAAAGCAGTTATGAAAATTGCGATTACATTTACACGCGAGGGCGAGCCTTTTTTCTCTCTCTCTCTCTCTCTCTCTCTCTCTCTCTTCCTTCCCGCCGTCGCGTCGGTCATGGGAAGCGAAGCGGGGAGGGGAAGGGAGGGGGGATAAAAAAATAATGTAAAGCGGGCGATAAAATATCTCGACGTTCCTTCGACAAAACGGCGCGTTCGCCGGCGCTTAATGATGACCATTTCTCTGCGATCGAATATTCGAAAAGCGATTTTTTATTCCGCGAAAAAATTGCCAACGCCCCGGCGTATATTTTTCGGCGCGCTCGAATCGACGATTTATCGATTCCGAGCGTAATAACATTGCAAAATGTCTGTCCCATTTAATTAACCCTTATGTAAAAATCAACATATACCAATGAAAAAACATTTATATGAAGTGGCACATATATGTGGCACATATGCAATCATATATGTGGCACATATTCAGCCACGTATGTGGCACATATTCAGCCAAATATCTGGCACACATGCAGCCATGTATGTGGCACATATTCAGCCATATATGTGGCACATATTCAGCCAAATATGTGGCATATATGCAGCCAAATATCTGGCACATATGCAGCCATGTATGTGGCACATATTCAGCCATATATGTGGCACATATGCAGTCATATATGTGGCATATATGCAAGAAGTAAAAATACTAGTAATATTAACTATAAAAATTGTTATTTATCATAATAACTATAACATTTTAGTTAGTCATCTAAGTTTTGATTGAGAAAACCAACATTCTGGTTATTTCGACCAAAATCCTGATTATCAAGAAAATTGACCGGATCATTATCCTCGGTTTAGATTAAGTTTTAGCAACTAAAATAATTATCTCCAACTAACAACTAATTTACTAATTTTCACATCAGTTCACAATTTTATTACATATTATAGGTTTGCCATCGAATTATTAGTACATCTTATTTATTTTAAAAGTTACAGTTATTACAGCCAAAGTCATTACCGCGTAAAATAAACTACTCCATTAATTTACAGCTTATATATTTATTCTCAACTTTACAATTGAAATTCATAGAAACTTACAACTCAAACAGGAAGGCCAACCGGATAAATAATTCGGACTTTACTTTTACATAAAACCGAATGTTAAAAATTAATGCAGAATAACAGCCCTCGACCTCGTAAATTTCCGCGGGATATTTTAAAAAAATGTCAGCTTAAATTTAAGAGTATTAAAAATAACAACAACAACAAAATCAAGAACCGTTTCATTATGTAGTATTTATTTAAACAAGCTCCGGTTAATTATTTATTATTACGTCATAGGTATTATTATATAACAGTTTCATATACTTCCCATATATGTTCCATATACGTCCCATACATGTCTCATATAGGTTTCATATACGTCCCATATATGTTACATATACGTCCCATATACGTCGCATATATGTTCCATTTACTTCCCTTATATGTTCCATACATGTTGCACACATGTCCCATGTGTGTCCCATATCTCTTCAAAATACGCCCAATATCTGTTCCATATAAGTCCCACATATGCCCCATATATATTCTATATTTATTCTTTATATGCACTACATATGTTCCATATTTTCACTAGATATGTTCCATATTTTCACTAGATGTATTCCATATGCACCCCATGTATCTTCCATATGTGTTCCATATGTACACTATATATGTTTCATATAAGTTCCATATGTATCCCATATATGCAATATATATTTCGCCACATCTAAATCCTTAAGAATTCACACTTCCCCCATGTATTCCAAAGGGCACGTGCACTTTTTTTTACTTTTGATTCAAGTTGTTGAATAAAAATTGTTAAGAGTGAAATATGGGATCGGATTGAAGAAGCGCGCTAATTGCCGGCGGCGGTTTCGTATTATCAACGTTGATTCTGTTTGCGGGCGAATATGCAAATGCCCGGACGGTCTGTTCGGAAAGTCCGTATGAAAGCGGGGTGGGGGGAGGGGAGAGGGGGGAAAAAAAAGTGACCAAACGAGCGAGCCCTTTTTGCCGGAAAAGTCGAACCTAATGAAATTCCGTGTACACAATTTGAGCTCTATATTAGCCGTGTAACGGAGACCCCGTTTCGTGTACCGACCGCAAAAACCTTCGCGACATCACGGGACCGAAAGACATTCGCTTCGGCCGCGCTCTATTTGACTTTCCCTCAAATTAAATTCGCCGCTAACTTTTTACCCCCCCCCAAGTTTCGATTAAAAATTGCGGCAAAGTTCGCGGCCTTTCGAGACAGCCGATTTGTAGATATTTCATAATTACTTTAAATAGATCGATGGAATAAAAATGAAAAAAAGTGAAACAAGGAAAAAAAAAATGGGGAATATAAAGGAAAGGGAGAAAGAAAAACGATCCCCCTCGTAATTGGTTAATATCAAGCCAATTTCATTTCGAAAGATATTTACCATTTGGGAAATTAATATTGCGCTTTAACTATTAAATTTAATACGGTGATACCAAGGGTCGCGGCGGCGAAGTATGCTAAGTAAAATTTATTATTCTACGTAAATATTGTTTCATTACACAGCTCTCGAACTCGGCGCGTTTTGGGGGCTTTTTTTGACTGCAACTACGCCGGGAGTAATTTATTAGTAATTTCTATTAAATTTGTGTCGTAACAATTTTATTACGTAATACGCGTAACGACGAAAGTTTTATTTTATATCTGTACATATATCCTCGAATTATTATTAAAAAAAATAGAAATTACGGTGGATTTGCTAGGATTGTACGTATGTCTGACGATATATTGACCTGTTCTACTGCGCTTTGCGTAGAGGTAGCCTATTATCTTTATAGTGTGGCGCCGTCGCTTATTTATAAAGAATCATTTTCGGCACTGTTATTTCACGGATATTTGTTAAGTAAATTTTGTATTTTATACCAAGTACTGTATATAGTAGTATATATGACAGAAAAAATTACTGTTTTTAACTCTGTTTTAGATATACAGGGTGGTGGTGTTAACTTGAGACAATTGAATATCTCGAAAAATATGCATCCTACGAAAAGAGTGTTCGAGATAAAAAGTTAATATTATCAAGGGGGGCATACATCTGTGTTAAAATAAGCCACCCCCCTTTCTCTAAATGGGTGGGGCGGGGGGCAACTTTGTAATCTTAAATAGAAACCCCAATTTTTTATTGCAGATTCGGATTCTCCATAAAAAAATAAGTAGCTTTTATTTGAAACATTTTTCTCCATTCCTCATAGATGGCGCTGTAATCGCAACAAATGTCATTTTTGGTTATTTTTGAAGATTTTCAGTTGTCTCAAGTTAAAATGACCACCCTATATATCCGTCTCTCGGTGAAAATTACACCTTTTTAAAGGGAATAATTTCTGTTTCATTTAAAATAACATTTAAAACTAGTTTCCTTACTTTTAACAAACAATAATTTTTACTAATAGACGACACAGTTAAAAACAGTAATTTTTTTATCTTTTTCTCAGTGCATTACTTGATAAGTACTTTTTTATAGAATAATACCTTTTGAAAAAGGGACATATTATAAAGAATACCACAAACGCACAAATATCACCGAGTTTTTGTGTAAAATAATAGTAGCGACCACTAATAAATTTCTCCGGGGTGTACATATGGCTGACAATATATTGGTTTATTCTACTGTACTCTGCATTGGGAGCGGTTGTCGGCGTTATTTCGTGGCGCCGTCGCCTATTTACAAAGAATCATTATCGATGCCGTTTGTTCGCGGATATTTGCGAAGTAAGACTTATATTTTTATAACAAAAAAAAAATAAAAATAATCGAAACTTTTAATAAAATTCTCTCAGACTGGCTCCCCTTTGAGCTGTAACCATCCTGTTACAAACTTGAATATATTCATTAACGGGTTGAATACATTTTCATTTGGACGTTAATAATACATATTTCATTACTTCCCGGCAAACGTAATGACGAGAAAAATATGACATATTACAGTTTTCAACTTTGTTTTAGATACACGTTGATGTTTTGATAAAAAAAAATTACTTTTTTTTAAAAGCAACGCCCCAGGATATTTTTCCCACGAAAAAATTATTATTCAAAAATTGACGTACATCTCAACTTTCCATGGAAACCTACTATATTTTACAATATAGTATTACAAAGAAACGAGCTAACAAAAATAATAATATTTACGCTGTTTTTTTTTTACTGTAAATAATGAAACTGGGAAGGGTAAGCGCAATTTGTACATTATTAATCGTTAAATTTCAAGCAAGATTCGCGTTACATTGCAATTAAATTACGTTCGAAAATTAATAACAAAAATTTCAGATTACCCGGGCTTGTTTACAAACAATACTTGCGAGCGCAAAGTTAATACAAATTAGCGCGACATATATTTCATCCAGCGAGTCTTTAATCGAAATTCCATTGGAAACAATTAACCGTATTAAATTTTAATGCCAACGGAATTTCTTATGATTTAGACAATGGGGGGGGGGGGGAGGAAAGGAAAAAAAACAATTAAGAATTATTGTTTTGGAAGCTTAAATCGAAGCCATTTATACAATATTCCTAATAGCAAAGAATATTTTTGGTACATTCTGAAAATATTCTGAATATACCAAGGAAGTATTCTAATGTTCGATTCCAGGAATATTTCTGTACTTGTAAACACGGTAATTTTTACTTTGTTGACGCGGTAACTTATACTTTGTTGACACGGTAATTTTTACTGTATTGACACGGTAATTCTTACTGTGTTGATGCGGTAATTTTTACTTTATTGACACGGTAATTTTTCCTAAATTATACCAACAGCTTCGCCTTAAACTTCTAGCATAGTAATTCTTAATATTTTATTTTTGTTTCAAACAACAATAACTATTAATTCAGGGACCGTTCAATGGTCAAAGTTGCAATTTGCCGCGGCGCAATTATTTACGATTTCATTTCATATTGCGAGGAATTACACGGGGATATTATACGTCCGCTCGTAAATAATATGAAAAATGGTTACGATTGTTTTAGATGGGAATGCTAATCAATTCGGCCCATCAACGGTTCGCCGCGGCGCGCCGTAATGTCGGTCATTTTTCATATACACAACGATGATAATTATTTGGTCATTTTGCTCGGCTCGATGAATCATCAGCGTCGCATAATAAGTATACAAATTCCGCGAAATTTGTTTAAACACCAAACAAACAAGGGTGCCACAATTTTTTTTACCATTTACAATACGAACCATTATTCCCAGCGAATAAGAAACTTATTTTCAGGATTTCTAAGAATAATTTGTTTACGTAATGGGGGATGTAAACAAGACAATGTTTGTAAACATTCGGAAGGTCATGAAATTCATGTTTGCAAACAAATTCGACCAAGATAAACATAAATATAAGTAATTTGACCTTCTTTTTTGCAAATTGGAACGCGAAGCGGTGACGAACCCTCGAATGGAATAAATAAATTGACACTTAAATTGTTTAATTAATTCAATGTTTATTTTAATTAATCAATATTTCGCCCCGCGGAAGGTTCGCACCTCGCGTATTGTTCGCCACTCGTTTGACTCGGCCGAATCCAGCGCAAATGTATATTCAATTAACATACGCATAATAAATATTGATCAAAATAATGCGCGGTAATTTTACAGCGTGACGTCGCGCCCATTAAATCGTCCCGAGATTTTACGCATAAATTGCAACTTCGGGACCGCCGCGGTTTCGCTTGTGACGCTCGTTCGATGTCAGTCGCGAAATATTTTCAAGTTGGAAAATTTCGACTTGGGTTGAGGGGGTGGGGGGGTGCATTAGAAAATAATTTATGCGCACGCATCGGGGCCGCAAGCTGTGCGGGATAATACTGCGGTTTACTTCCGTTTCTTTACCCCCCCTTTCCCCCCTCCAACATCTCGCAAAGTTTATTAATGCGCCGAATAATTAAACATTTACAACGTCCCCAATTCCTGCGACGTTTTCATTTACATTTCAGTCGTATTAATAATTCGAATTCATTCGAAATAACTTTGTATTTATATTTTATATTTTCCCCTTACCCGAACGGAACTTTTGGTATAAATAAATATTCGTCGATGCATTTTGCGGTGCCTTTTTTTTCTCGACGGGGAAGAAACTGAATGAAAAAGTTGTAAATTGTTTGCAGTGAACTCCCTCGTATTTGATTTATGTGTTTATAAATACGGAGTAATTGATTAAGTTTTTCAATTTCTTTTTTGGACAAGGTAAATTAATATTTTGCGCGTTTAACGACGCGATTTGTATCGAAAAACTGCACTCACAAAAATGTTTGTTTAAGAGTAATAGAATATTCTTATATTTAAATAGGATTTCCATTCATTATATGGACAAAGCGAAATTCTATTTATAATAAGAATAAATTGTTCTTAGAAAGCATATATTTATATAAAGAATTACTTCCATTTATATTAAATGGATTTGTTTTAGGGAAAAGAATAAAATAGTTTTAGTTTAAGAATATTCAACAGATGATAACGGAATATTCTTATTTTCAATAGATTTCCAGTTAGTTTTAATAAGAACATTTTCATTGTACAAATTAGAAACATAAAAAAAATTTGTTTTTCAACAAAAGAAAGGGCAAATAAATATAAATAATAACAATAACAATAATTGTTATTGTTTTTATTTTTTGGAATAATTCTTTGTGTATAAAAATCAAAATAAAATGAAGTTTCGTAGAATTATTTAAAATAATCGGGCAGAAGGGTCTTCCTTGGGTTACCATTTAAATTAACGATGAAAATGGTCCCCGGGTTTTGCCATATTCGGTCGATAAATTTCTTTTTTATCCTTAATTTCACTATCTATTCCTTTATTATTACAAGCCATAAAAGTAAAGCGTTCATAAATCTAACGTTACAAATCGTAAAAATAAAACCCCGGCGCACTTTATCGTACGTTTTAGGAATTACTTCTTATTTCAATTAAGTATTTTGAATTGCTCAAAGGGCCACTCGAGGCGAGTGGCCGGGTCAACATTTGCCTTTTTCTCTACAAAATTTTTGCAAATTTCGTTCCGCAAACATTTTATTATTTTCCTTCTGGTCAAAAAAGAAGCGAAACAATTTGGAAAAGTTCCCAGGTGAAAATTCTTCATATATATATCATTATATATGTTGATTTTAATGTTTGTAAACATCTGTAAGGTCAAATTAAGGATACAAAAACAATAATATTGTTTGTTTACATCCAAAGGACAGAAGAATGGATGTAAATACCAAACAAAAGCAAACTTTGTTTACCATTTTGTATTTCGAAAACGTTTCGTTTTTCAGTGCCACCATATATGCTAATTTTTACAAGACTCTATTATCTCCCCTCGCCTTAAATCGCGTCACGTGAACCATTCTCAGATTCACGCCAAAAAAAAAGCAGGGTCTTAATTTCATTGTGTGATACGGAGGAATCGACTGTAAAATAACGAAAAATCCTTGGCAAATCCCCGGGGGATTAAGACGAAAAAAAAAGTTTGCCAAAATCCCCGGGCTCTAACAAATTCGCCAGCGGGCCACTAATTGGATCGCAAAAATGACAATCCACGATGATCATCACAATCCGCGGCTGCACCCCCGCGGACTTTAACTTTCCTCACTCGTTCCCTCATCCCCCCGCACAATCCTTTTTCTATCCTGGATTTATTTCATTCCCCTTTACTTTCCCTTTTCGCCAATTGGGGGGTGGGGTGGGGGAAACCCCATTTCCGACCACTTATTTCCGCTGTTAACTTGGGGGTTGGGGGGGGTGGGAGTCTCA
>JABFPN010006503.1:0-11506 GCA_022817305.1 Leptoteleia sp. ZL-2020 | reverse complement strand
GGGGGTGGGTAGGGGTTGGCAGGGGGTTCGGGGGAGGGGGGGGGGGGAATTTGCCGGCGGATGCGCCCGGGACTGCCGACGTAAATTTGCGTTTCAAGCGCGCCTCGCGATGGAAAAACATTATAATGGAAATAGACATTTACGACATAATAAATGAATTTGGTCGGTGCAAACATTTCGCGCGGCGAAATTTCGTTGAATCCAAGGAAAGGGCCATTTGCATATCAATGCAAATATGTGTTTCCCTTTATTAACCTGCGAGCCACGATTTGAATGAGAATTCGGCGCGGATGATAAGACGCGGATTGAATGCATATTTATGAAAGCGCGCGCGCGCACACGCTCTTTTCGCTACAAGCCACGCCGGGGATAAAACATCGGCGGACCCCCTCCAAAAAGAGGGAAAAGCCGCGCGATCGCTCATCACAAATATGTACAAGCGAGTCCGCGCGAAACCACTCGTTTCATTTTCATAATTCTTCTGGATAACACTGATTTTTTCCTGATATGCGAGGAATCGTAACCGTCATATAAATTATAACGCCATGTACACCGAGAGTTCGAGTAATCCTTTATTGATAAGCAAGAAAAACAATGTTTTTGGAAAATATTTGGAAGGTCAAATTGATGAAACAAATACAATAATATTGTTTATTTACATCCAAAGGACATATAAATGGATGTAAATACAAAACAAAAACAAAGTTGTTGATTTATGCTCATTGCTACCATACTCAATATAAAATTTTACTACAATGGTATGGTAAAATAGTAGACTCTGTAGACAATATCCTTCCAACACCGGAAGGTATAACAATTTTAAATACATCTTTCTCCCTCAGTGTTTAAGAACAATTAATAAATTCCTCTCAGTGTATATTTTCAATGTCAAACAAATTGTTTACATAACAAGACAGGTAAACACAATGCAAAGGTTAAAAAATTGATTGTTTACATTATTTGAAAACAAACAAAGCATCTTTTCGTTTACTTTGTCGCCTTTTTGGTGGTAATGTGCTTGCAAACCTTGTTTACATGTTTCATAATAAAAAGTGTCCTGTTCCAGGGCACCATAAAGTAATTTCAAGTTGGCAACAAGTCCATAACTATAATTTGTTTTCGAGATTGTTTTCCATCCGTCTAACCCACTTTGACTTGAAAATTGGTTTGGAAGATTCGTTTCCTCGACTAATTCGTCGACAAACGACGGACGTCAAAACAACAATTAGCCGATCCACGAGAAAACAGGTGAAAAGCTGCGCCAAACTGGCGCCAAACATGGGACCAAATGAGGATGACTCGACGGCATCCTTCACTTAATCAAGATATTAGGTTCGTTAAGCTAACTCAATAAGTGCTTATTCTTAGTCCGCCTTTTCTCACGAAAACGTCTGGCCCGCGCAGGCGCGCGCGCGCCTATCGGCTCAGCCACTTCCCCCCCCCCGCTCCCCCTGTCCCTCCCCCTCCCCCGTCGTATTGACAGATTCGAGGGGGAGGGGTGCTTTTCCTTCCGCCCAAAAATTGGCAATATCCGTTCGAATCCTTATTTTTGCGTCTTACTTGCGCAGGCATTTCTTACGTTTTATTGAATGCTCGGGGAGAACGCCGAGTCAGGGGAAATAGTACAAACAGAGACTGGAGAAGCGCGATTAAATTGTTTTTGCACTGCCGGTTTAATTGACCTTTTAATTGTAAAAGAAAAGGGATGTTCGGTCGAAAAACTTTCTCAAAGCTAATAACGGTCCTTAACCCATTTGACTGACTTTGCAGCCAGTTTTATTTTAATCAGTGTCTTTACCTTTACTATCTTCAAATCACGGCGTCTCCCACCGTTATTTTTCAAGGCAAAAAGCTTTGTTTACTTCCGTTGACATTCGTAGAAATCAGTTTTAAAATTGTATTATGTCAACAACAACAGTTTGACAATAGATAAAAAGTAACATCATAGGTTTGGATATCTATCAACAACATAACCTTGTGAGCAGTTTGAAGAGATTGAAAGAACGGTGAATTTAACGTTGAAGACAAAGGACGTGGCGGGAGGAAGGCCGAAAGTGTACGATGACGCGAGACTGGGAGCATTATTGGATGAATAATTGTGATAAATGCTAAAGGAAGACGCACTTACATTAGCAGTAATTCAACGAGCAATTTCACATCGCTTAAAGTCATTGGAAATGTCAAGTTTTTATTAAAAACGACGGGGATTTATTTGTACTCTTAAAAGTTCTTTCGTGTTCTCAATACCCTCATTTTCAGTACCTTCCTCGGATCCACCTTCATCGAATCAAATTCATTTTATCTTGTTTCCTAAACTTGTCCTCTCTCGCTCGGATTTCCTCCGGTAAACAAGGACGTCCGTATGACAATCACTTAATGCGAAATTCATTATTTCATTTGAATTTCGCGAAACTCCAATTTGCCACCTGAAATTTTATTGGTCGGCCAAGCAATTTACTCTTCTTTTTTTTCCCCAGTTGTTATCTTACAGAGAATTCTTATCAATCATATTACGCAATCTTATCAACAATTCCCATTCGGCAAATTTACGCATCCAACTGTACGACCATATTTTCGCGATAACAGTTCCGCTTCAATTAGTTTAACCTATTTTAAACTGCGATTCTCGTTTGCCACGGCAAACAATCTGTATTAAACCTGACGACGAATAAATTATAATTGTCGGGAATAATTGCGCGCGTGGCCCAAATGTGATTATTTTATTTATTAACAGCATTAAGCAAAACTCAGCTGCGTAATTTACATACAGAGCAGGCACAACTTGTACCACATTTGTGTATTTCGCTATCAGTTTCAATTAAAAGTCGACGTGATGGCGTAAAAATGAGCATCAATTCAGCTATGCTCCAACGTTTTTCTCTTTTTTTGCTTTTTTTGTATCGTTCCGAAGCTTACCGGGAGAATTGTACCAAAGACTCGGGTTATTTATAATCTATAAGAAAGGAGTCGCGCGCGCCATTATCATAATGGCGTTAATATTCCATCGACTTTTTGATTTTACGATCGTATTATCAAGTGGAATGGAATATTAGTCAAGTATTTTGAGCACCAGATGAGATGGATATTTATGGCATTGCGCAGATGTATTTATAACTACCCACGTACCCAAAGTTTTTCTTCCTTTTTTTTTATCAATTACTCATGGAAGGAGGTGGAAATATTGAAGGATAAATACAGCCATTGAAGATTATGTTTGATACCAAGTTTCGTCCTTTTCCCACATTTTGTAATACACCAAGTATTAATTTTGCCTAAATTCAATGCTGAAAGTTAGATTTTCCTCTTTTTTTTTTCTTTTTTTATTTTAACTGTGCATGGAAACAACAAGTTTGCTACATATTTAAATCACTCGAATAAAAGAATTTAACATAATAGATTAACCCGTTTGTTGTAATTAAGTGTACAATATATTCTGGTCCTACTTCAATAAATAAATGTTTTTTTTTTAAATAAATAACGTTGCGAGTTATAATTAAAAGTGTTCGCTGAAATAATTGATCAAAACTAAGTAACTAATAATTGATGATTATAAATGTAACTCTGTAAAGCTCTTTGAGTACATAAATAAACTGCTCAATTTGTAATATCTGCAATGGCAAATGGATTGCAAATTTTTCCTATTTCGGTTTTTATCCCACCTAGATTTATTGCTTATTATCCCACCTAGATTTATTTATTTATTATTTATATCTTAACAGTTGACATTATAAATAGAGCGTCAGATCAAATTACATGCAATAAAATTTTCAATACCCCGAAATTAAATTTAACCTAAATTTAAAGTCCGTCTTAATTAACTGAAATTTTAAATTAAAATTGAATAAATGTAATTATCGCTAGACAGAAAGGAAACATATTTTAACCGCTTAATTGAATAATGGGTGGAAATGGAAATGAAAACTTTTTGCAACAAATTTGAACCATAGATGTAATAGTATTAAAAAACGATGGGAATTCAAAAGAAAAAATGTTGTAATATAGGCTTAGGAAAGCGCAACGTTATGATATTAAATTGTAAAATTTAACATTTTTTGTGATTAGTGACCAAGTGAACAGTAACCAGTGATCAATGACTAAGGTACCAGTGACAAGTGATAAAACGACAAAGTGACCAAATAACCAGTGAGAAATGACCAGTGATAAGTGACCAGTGACCAGTGACAAGTGATAATCCGACAAAGTGTGACCAGTGACAAGTGACCAGGTAAACAATTTCCAAATGACGTGGGAGATAACGAAATATAGTGAATTGGAGTATGCTTTTTTTCCAAGTAGAGCGAAAAGATTGTTTTGTGCAGTTATTGTAAGACGTTTTGTTTGTCATAGACTATAATTTAACAAAAGGTTTCGTACGTGGAAAGTTGTGTTGGAAAGTTGTAGGATTATTAATGGAGCGCAGGCCGCGCGTATTAACCGGTACTAATAATCAACGTCATTATCAACGTGACTTGCGCCACGAAAGCTTAAAGTGCGATAAACATTGACGGGCAGGGCACACCTAGGCGGTTTACACGTGGTGTGTGTGTATAGCTGCGGCCACCTAATGATGTCGGCGGATATACCTTCGACGGGTTATGTACCCCGCGTGTCACGTGTCCGAGAGAGCCTCGCGCATACGTGGTTCGTCCCACTTATCGTCGAGCGTACTTTTCTCTATACTTCGGACCGTCTATTGTTTTGATCGCGAGACACAATACGTCACGACGCTTTTGCATTGGAAAGCGTAACGCTGACAATTGTCGCCCGCTGTAACGTACCGCCGCAAACTTTCCGCGTCGCTATCAATCTAATGTAACGGATGGTAATTCGGCAGGAAATACCCCTGAAACGGACGTGGGCTAATTTAATATATAACTGTCGATAAAGTATTGTATTCGCAAGAGCACTTATCCGGAAAAGCATCTTCATTTGTAAGGGAATTGTCGCAATCCGAGTGTCGATTTCAGACACGTTCTGTTTATACCGTTACTTCGCTCGCAACTTTGTCCCATTTAACATTTCTATTGCACAATTCTCACTTTCGTTATCTTCTCGTCCGTCCAGTCAAATTCCAGCCAAAAGACATTCGAATAAATATTTTCATTAAGATTCGACTCTTTTTTTCTTCTTTCTTTCTTTCTTTCTTTCTTTTATTTCCCCCTTCCAATTACTGATTTGGTTATTTTAAACGTTAAAATATATCACATTTTGCATTAATACTTTTCCTACGGTATTTCAACGCAGTATAAATTTGATATTAAAAGAATCCAGTGATTGAGTTAATCCGTGTGAATATAAAGAAAATTTCCCATTTTAAATTAACGACCGGTGTTTATTTTCATTTGCTTGCATTCAGTTTAAAATAATATCACATTTTTCGTACTAAATAAATGAAATGCTTGAAATCAAAATCATTAATTTAAAGTAGTCGATTTATAATCTTCGTATATTCATGTACATTTAATCCTGGCGCGGCCAAGCAAATGAATTATTTTTTCAAAGAATTCATTTATGACATTTCACGTACGTTATTAAAAATACAATTAATCCGTATGAAATAATTCCTTTTAAATAACATAATATCAAGTTCAGACACTGAAATTGCACCGAATAAAAACTTTGAAATTATAATGTACCAAAATTCACAAGTTCCCAATTTATTTAGTGGTTGTTAAGAAGAGTGCTTGCATAGGACAGAATTATTTTACTATATCCGCTTTGGAAATAACTCAATAATAATAATATTAATATCTGTATAGCCTTTGCATTCATCTGTACTGACTCTCAGTCATTCAATTAATTAAAATTTCACTCGAAAAATTCCCCAAAATTACTTACAAACGTCTAAAATTACAACAAAAAAAATGTGACATAAGAACCTTGGCGGCCCATTTTTTTAAATTACATCAAATCACGTACAATTCAGTATAAAAATACCTTAAAGCACGTAACGTCCCTTTTTAACATGAAATTACTTTAGAAATAGTAAAACAAAGAACAAAAAAGGTTTTCCACTTTTACATCGCTCGTTAACAAAGTCGAAAATTCCCTAAAAAATGACACGACTTTACTCTCATCCACGCCAAACTCGTAATATCATTTCCTCTTCCATTTGCATCAGCCTAATTTTCCAGCGATGCCTTTTTTTTGGCGCGGAAAAGTGTTGAGCGCGCGTAAACACGATTTGTTATTGATGAAAAAGTCGGCGGCACGTCAACAGCCCCCATTCAGTGTGGCCAACTTTGGCGCAAGTTTGCGAGCGTGTAAATGCCTTAATAAGAGTTTCGCGCGCGCACACACAAGGCAAAATAGGTCTTTTCCCTTTCCGTCTATAGATGAGTCTATGGATGAAATACTGAAAAGCGAAGCCCTTATCTCCACGTAAGTTTAATGACGTTGAATGGGCGCGCGCGGGGGAGGCCTCGGGGTGGGGGGTGGGGGGTGGGGAGTCTCGCGGCGTGCATTATTTATCGAAGTACACGTGTTCAACCCGGCTTCGCTAACTAAGTACCCACATGCCACCGGGAGAACAAAGCTGTTTCGATGTATAAGGATGTATTCGCAGACTCTAATGGGCTGCGCGAAGATCACTCGTGTTTGGTTACACGCGAAAAAAGGAGAAGGAAAAAAAGAAAAAACGAAGGAAACGTTTTATCTCCGCTTTTTCAACGGAAAAGGGGCGGATTCTATCGACTCGTTAATAATCTTCAGTTTCACACGCAAACGTTGGTCCGATTGAAAAATGCCAATGAATATTAGTCTCATAATTCGTTTAGTTGTGATCAAATATGGATAGAACTGAAGAATGAAACGTTTTTCTTTTAATATAATAAGAAAAAAACAACATTTGTAATTATTTGGAAGGTCGAATTAAGGAAACAAAAACAAAAATATTGTTTGTTTACATCCAAAGGTCATAAAAGTGGATGTAAATACAAAACAAAAACAAAGTTTGTTTATATCTTGCTTTTTGAAAACGTTTCATCTTTCAGTGCCATGAAATATGGATTTATGTACGATATCCGGGTATATTTCAGATTTAAATATAAAACGTACATAATAAATATAAAAATATATTTTATACTCGTTGACGTATTTTTCGAATCATTTCACAAATGTTACATTGTTTTTGAAACCTTTTTCATTAATATTGCATTTTGTCGGTTACTCTTCAGTCATTACAACGCAAATTGATTTACAGCATAAACACGCGAATAAAATGCACACATGTAATGCCAAACAATACCTACGACTTTATTAAATTAAGTCTGTCGTTTAAACTGAACAATCATTAATTCCACCGTCCAATTCAAAACTTTGATTTCTTTTTTTTCTCTTTTTTTTAATTAATAACCATTCATTTGTTGATTAAATCAATTATTTAATCATCCCCATCATTTCATTATCGGGCGAAAAAAACAGCGGGATGGAAAAATTTGAAGAAAAAAAAAATAGAAGAGAATAAAGCTAACAAATAAACAGACCGCAACGATCGATTATTCAATTAAATAATTACCAACGAATGGACCAATTAAAAATTCAGTAATAAATTAAAATTGAAAATTGAATGATTAATTAAATTGATTCGACGGGGTATAAACGACAAGGGAGGCGGAGGAGAGGTGGGGAGGAGGTGAGGGGGTGGATAAAAAGTATTGTTAATAAAGTATCGCCGCTGGTAAAAAAAAAATTCGTTGCATGTATAATCGAAAGATTAAAAAGTCATGATTTGATGCACGCAAATGGTATTCGTAGATAAACGCGGCGTATGTGTAAAGCTGACGTAGTTACGTGAAAACAACTTGTACCTCAATAAAGCGCATTAATCGGACAAATTATATCGACAATAAATTATAATTAAACAAAAATTATCCCTCGCTTTATCCCGACGTGAAATTTCATCCGCAAGATCGAGCTGTTGTTTGAAATTAACGGGATAAACAGCGAGAATCAGAAAAAGAGCGTTATCGCACGAAAACCTTGGCGGCCCATTGGAAATCACTTTGGCACACGTAATTATCATTCAATTTTAATGATCGCCGCGGAGGTTTTTGCAAATTCGCCATTCCTCGCAAATGGATTTATTACAATTTTGCAATAATTCGGTGAAACGCGACGAAGAAACTCTTTGAACATTTCCATGCATTTTCGCAACGCAAAAAAAAACCCCCAGTGCACTTTGTCAAAACAGTCACGACCGAATGAACGAAAAATAATCATAATAATCATAGCGATGATAATAATAACAGTGGACCGAAAAAAAAATAAAAAAAACTGAAACAGTGGAATAAAAAAAAAAATGAAATAAAAAAAATGGAGGGAAAAAAAGTCGGGGGAAAGAAAAATCGCTGACGTTTCCTCTTTTTAAAATACACTTTACGTTCACAAGTAGCAGTTAAAATAATTACTGGAGTGTCTCGACTCGTGAGAGCCGCCTATTGAAAGAGCAAAAAATATAGAGCGCCGTCGCGCATTTATATACACTTGTATATATTATGTTACGAGTGTTTTAATTCGCGTTAAATCACTGCACTTATTAATAGGATATAAATGATAGGAAGCTGAAAATAGAGCTAAAAAGAATTATTAACCAAAACAACACTCGTAAAAGACTTGACAATTGCAAAGTAATTAGGTTAAACTGTATTGATGACCCAATTTTAAGAGACTTCAAGTGCATTTTTATGGCATATTAAACCAAAATAACAAAGTTTGCCTCATCATCTTCGTATTATATTCCTCCTAGCAATTCTATAATTTTACTTCAATTTCACTTCATAATTCCCTTTTTAATTACTTGTTAGTCATTATAATCAGTTATTAATTTACTTTCAATTTCAGTTGTTTAATTATTTTTTTAACATTTTGATTAATATTCAAAATCAAAACATTACAAGAATACAGTTAGTCGTAAATTCAAGTCGTATACATTTTGTGTTCTTAAATGCAGTGTACGAGCCTTGTAGGGTGGCGCAGTCATCTGTTCATAAACACACGTTATTGTTCCTATTATTATTTTTGCTACTTGAGTACAACTGCACGACCTTTATGAATAAGTTCACCGTACAATGATAATAATAAATTATTCAATTCCATATACTGCACTATACTAGCTTCTCTTTTTCTTCTTCTTTCTCTACTATATTTTACCATTCGTTCGTCTTTGTTACACCATTTTCATATATATACATTTTTATCTTTTATTTTATCTTGATTTTCTTGTCTTTATTATATTATCATTAATTACATCATCCTTGTTTTTTACTTTACTTCCACTTTCTTTATTCTTATTCTCTGCCTTTTCCTCATAATCGTACTCCATTTGCAATGCAAAATAATGAATGACATCCCTTCAGCATTCAACTTTGTGGGTTAATGTATAATCCTTCATCTTAATCAATCAACACTAAATCTAATATCCAATGTGAAAACTATCCCCTCGCCTTTTTCCCTCTCTTTCTATACAGTCATTACTTCATAATATTCATTTAAACTTCAACACTGAATATATAAATAAATATCATGAGTTCACTGGTTAAATGCATCTATTGATTCTTTTTTAAATCCAATTAAAAAGATAATAAAAATTTAGTGAAACTCAATCGGAATGTTGTTACGGATAAATCGTGCTTGAAGCTTATGTAGTATAAACTTGCTGAGCAATAGGATCCAATGGGATTATGATACAAAATTTTCCAATATTTGAACTATTAAGTTTTATTAATAAGTGAATCACTTGTATTAATGGGAATATATATGGTAATTTGTCTTAGATTTTTATAACCATTGACTGATGTACAATTGCTAATAGGTAATAGTCTTATTAAAACCCATTTCCTAATAGATTTGTATAATATTTTAATAAGTTTCAATTGGAATTTATCGTGGAAGTGTAACTCCAATTCACTCTCTTTAATTAAAATAAAATTTCCAATAAGAACCAATAAGCATTACTGGTCTTTTCCAAAAAATTTATCCATACATCCTTACATGTTTAATCCAAACGAATTGTATTGCAAATGAGTTGGGATGAAATTAAAAATGGTTATTTGAACGTAAGTTAATTGCAGCCCGAGGAACTGTTTAGCATTAATACTTTTGTTATCAATCATTTGAGAGCGTGGAATAGTCACATAATGGGTTAAGAGGTTGGCCCGGCTTATTAGAAAGGAGGGAGGGGGGGGGGGGAAGAGTCGGTGTAACCACCGCGATCATAAACAGGTCTCCTCTCTCGGGCACATTTGCAAGCCCTTTAGCGAGGCCTCGTGCAGGCGACTTTGCACCCTTTTAACACGACGCATTACCCCAACGTTTTCGACAGCGCCGACCGAACAACGGCTTAATCCGCCTGCAACATTAATTTGTCCTCTTGAATGCGAAATATTGCAGCAGCGACCTCTCGCCATCAAATGTTAACGCCACCTTAATGGACCGACTTCTTTCGCCAGATGGCGCTCTGCCCACTCTTTTCCGACGCGATCGAGCTCTGATTTGATTGGCCGATATTTCCAAAGTAATGCACTTACGCCATTTTAAAACGATTCATAATTTAGTTAAAGAATCTTTAAATCCCTCGATAACAGCCATTTAACCCACCCTGGTTAAAATCATTATTACTTTAAGCGGAGAAAAAATTTATATGCTCGTGATTACCAGAATTTTTGGTTGAATCAACCATATTATGGTTAACTAAAAATTAGGCAACTGGAACTAAAATTTTCTAATATTCACTAGGGAATTAACTATGCATACGGTTAATATTGCCATCTTTTTCTTCTCAGGTATTCATAATTATCCATTTTAATTAACATCCTTTTGGCTGGCAATAAAATGTGACCGGAAAGCTTTTGACAAAATTGTCATTCAAGCAGAAACTATTTAACAAATAATAGACGTTTCAGTGGAAAAACAGTGGTGGATAAAATGGTTGTGGTAGGGGGAAGATAAAGTGGGGGAGGAAAAGGAGAAAGAAAATAAATTGAATCGGATTGCAGGGCGGTGGGAGCGGATAAGGCGAATATTGATTGCAACGATGTGACTGCCTTATGAAAATATCTGCGAGTGCAAAGATATTATCAAGACTCGATAACACAAAACGAAGCGATTAGCCCCCGAATTGAGCTGTAACTGCGCGCTCAGGCGCAATTTCCTCGCTCCATTTTACAGCGCCATCTCGTGTCAGTTGCGCGGAATAAAGCTGATATCAAATTTGTATGCAATCGCGGACGATTGTAAAAGTGGCTATCGGCTCGTCGGCCACCATTTTAAACATAATAAAATGATCATTTGGCTCGGACACTTTTCGCCCCTCCTCGCCCCCTCCCCCCACCACCACCACCGCCACCCCGTACGTACTTCAAATTAGAATTATCGAACGCGAATAAAAAAGGGACGAAAAGAAAAAATTGAAGCAAACAATTAAACGCTTTTAAGCACGTTAATTCGATTTTCGGGTAAAATAATTCAATTTCTTTCTTTTTCTTTTTTTTTTTTTTTTTTTTTTTTT
>JABFPN010006502.1:0-11506 GCA_022817305.1 Leptoteleia sp. ZL-2020 | reverse complement strand
AGAAAAAGGGGGGGGGGGGGGGACAGAGCGAAAACATTATTGAAATAAAATGCGCGAGCACCATCCAGCGACTAAAATTCGAGCAAATATTTTTCAATCTGTCCCGCGGAAAGCTTTATCGTATCGCAAGGAAGCGGGACCGTTCAGTTGCAGATCTTTTGATTACACCGCGTCGTTTCCAAATTCCGACTTTATCCGTCTCGCGAACTTGCCGTCGCCGAAAACTGTGACTGACGTTTTGGAAATTACAAATGGAAACGGCCGGACGCAATCTTACCACCGACTTATTAACATTCCAAAGGAACATTTTCGCACTTTTAATCCTTTCCTCTTCCCCGTTTATTTCCCCCCCCCCTTCCTCGCGACGAAATTTGCTGATAAAAATTTAGGCCGCGTGATCGACGGGACGCGAGGAAGCATAAAAGCCAGGCGCGGTGGAAATCGATGCCCGAGACAAGAGGGAAACGCGTCTAAGGAAATGCCAATACAGTGAAACATTGTACAATGAGATTTACTTTCGGCGATTGCACGCGGAAATTAATATTCTGCCGAGACGCGGCGATGATTGTTTCGCGCGGCGAGAATGCGCCTATTTTATCATTTATATTAACGGCCTCGACGCGCGCGATTCTACTGCGCGAAATAATATAAGTGCGGTTTGCGCCCGATATTATTCCTCCCGGCGAGATGTCGTCACGCGATTCCCAGTATCGAGGGATGATCGATCCTTTGATACAACTACGTCGGAAATTTTGTTCTTTACGAGTGAAAAAAAGGCGGCGTTAATTTGACAACGTTACTGCATTATGTACAAAAAAAAACCAGAATGACTTTTCAAAAGCAGCAGAAAAATTTAGGGAAAAAGCGAGAATTATCGTTTAAAGTTTGAAAATTTGTACTTTAATTCGATAACTAGGAAAACTGGAATAAAGTAAACTTTTATACTTAATTAAAGGTACATTGAAAAAAGAAATATTTTTGCTATAAATAATAGTAAAGTTTGACAATTATGCAGTAACTTTTAATTCAGAAATATTAGAAGCTGTCCTGCCCATGGAAAACAGAATTATAGGTGTCATATATGAGATATATATCTGACTTATATGCAGTCATATATGTGATTTATATGCAACATATATGCCAGACCTTATTCACATATTAGTACCATACATATGACCATATAAGCTGCATATATGTTCACCTATAGATAACTTACACGAGAACATGTGTTTCGAAACCATATATATGGCATATATGGCAACTATATAAAAATTTTTCACGCCTTACCTTTATCATTTTTACTATTCCACACAGTAAAATTTCTTACATCTCAGAAGTGTCCTCAAATATTAATATAAAATGTCTTAAATTCCTACTATTACTTTTTCCCCACTATACAAACACTATCTACCACTAAACTGAAAAGATAGAAAGATAAATTCTGAAGGACAGTCAATAAATTTCGGAGATAACACTCGTATCATTGTCCTCATTTCGCTCGATCATTTCCATCCGATCTCCCCGTTCTCCAATCTTATTTCCAGAAAAATTAAGTCGAAGTTCAACAGCTTTTTTTTTGCCCTTAGAAACCCATGAACCATACGGAACTTGGTACGAAAAGTCAAAGAAAACTGTCGTTACGGCAAACTGGGCCGAAGAAAACGACGCCGAAAGTTTTCATCGTTGACATATAAAGCACGCACTTTGCGTCTACGATTCGAAGCGGTTTCGTGGAATCAGGTCGAAGGGGTGCGTGGGAGGGGTAGAGAGGGAGGGCGGGGTGGCGCACCAAATTGAAACGGAAACAAAGAAACGTAAAGACGACATGTCTCTGCGCACTGGGGGGAGGGGGAGGGGGGCGGATGAGTCGGGCAACAGGCAAGGGGTGAATGAAAGTGACCTTGATAAAACATTGCGGCCATGAGCGAAGCCGTTGAGCCGCGAGAACAAAGAGATTCTGTCGTCCATTGTCAGACAAGGTCCCTCGACCCCTCTCTCTCTCTCTTTCTCTCCCTCTCTCGGTTTTTCGCTCTCCTCTCCTCCCGCGTTGCCTAAACTCCGGGCAACAATTGTTCCTAATCTCTCGTAACCTTTTAATTAGTCGCGTTGAATGGGAAACGAAATTTACAAAAACTTGGGACAAAATGAAGTCGAAGCACCGGTTAACTTTGAATGATCAAGGGAAAATGGGATGAGGTTCAGTTTTTATGCAAACGCAAAGCTGTTTTGGAAGGGCCAATGCTGGAACGGAACATTTTTATCGCAGGGAGACACAATTTTCTACCTAATATCCACGTGTTTTCTACTAAAAGATCAATCTACATCTAGGTTGTTAACAAATTTTATTAAGGAAGGTTGAAACTGCTTAAGTTTGATATGAAAAAATATATTATTAGTTTTTCCTAAGTATTTAGTCTTTGGATAAAAATTTATTTAAATTTTTCATCTTACTATTAATATAAAAAAAATATATTATTAGTTTTCCCTAAGTAGTTAGGTTTGGATAAAAATTTATTTAAATTTTTCATTTTACTATTAGTTTGTCCAGTTGACACGAAACGTATTTATATTTAATATTATCCTAATATTGAATACGTTAGGAATGATAAATTTTTGAGTCTGACTTGTTTTGCGTGTTTAATTATTCAAAGGGTTGCGTTAAAGTTCAGGCGCGGGATGTTTTTGAAGGTCGATGACATTCAAGACAATTGGGTCGTGGACAGTAATGGAGTCGACTGACCTTTCATTGTCAGCGTCAAGGAACAACGACCCTGCAAAATCCGGAGAATGTCTGTTTCCATTCACAAGTTTAACTATATTAGTTATTTGGAATTGTGCATAAGTGCCAACCTGACTTGACATCGTGTAACTGTACCGAATACTCTGAATGAAGTTAGTTAAAGGGATACAATGTTAATTAATTTTTATCTCAAACGCACTAATTCCCATAATGCATTGTGTTTATGCAAATTGAAATTTTAAATTCCAATATTTAACCAATGCAATATAATTCTAATTTCATCTTACTCATTTGGAGAATATTTTTCTTTCAATGGCATTAGTGTTTTTGCACTTATGAAATAGTGCAACTTTATTTTTCATTTTGTTTGTTATGAAAAGTTGTATAATTATAAGTTACCTCCACTTGTTCCAACATTTTTATATTGTTTAAACTTAGAAATGTTTAGAAAACACTTAGTAATTGTATTTGTAGTGTTGGTACACTTATAAAATAATGTACACTGAGGGAAATGTTTGATATAATAAGTAAATGATGTAATGAATAAATAAACACATATATAAATAAATGTAATGAAGTAATATGATTAATTATGTTAAATAAATTAAAGAAATAGTGCCACTACTTGGAAACATTTTGATTTTCGCCAAACTCTAGTGTCATCGTGAGAAGGGCGTGGTCTAACCAGCGGTATAACTCTTTAACTGTAAGCTAACGAGTTCTATTCCTCGGTTACATTTTCCATTTTTTAAATACATCAAACTATGTAAAGAATATTACAAATGCGCATATATATTAGAGTTATTATAACATATAGTAACAACTATTAATAAATTAATAGGAAAATTAAAATAAAGGAACATTATTTTTATGTTTCAATTTCAATATCGCGAAAAACTATAGGACTGGAAAATGAAACGTTTTCAAAACACGAAATATGAAGAAAGATTGTTTTTGTTTTGTATTCACATCCATTCTTATGTCCTTTGGATGTAAACAAACAATATTATTGTTTTGTGTTAATTTGACCTTCCAAATGTTTACAAACATTAGTTTTGTATATAGACAATATTAAAAACGTTTCATTCTTCAGTTCCATCGAAAAACTGCACAACCAAAAGTAGCCTTAACTTATTCTAATACCTTGATCTGCCTGAAAATTAAGGCTGCTTCAAAAACACTTAAATGTGTTAGCAAGTTATTTATCGCGAGACCCTCGTGCAAATCGGGACATTCGTCTCCTCTTGCTCGCCGTCAAAATAATGAGTGGCGCGGGCTCGCAAAGACACGAAAACTAACGAACAGACCCGGTGGACCCCCTTTGCCCAAAATCATCCAGCGTGAATCGCGACGCGCTTCTTGTCATTCCGTCCTCGCGCATTTCCGCAACGTCGCGTATCTTTCAAACATCGCGAAGTTACTCGCGAGGAAAGTTACTCCGGCCTCGAGGAAAGGCCCGCGTCTTGGCCTTTTTTTTTCATTTTTTTTCACGCGCGCGCTTTCAAAGGCTGCTTTAAAACTGGAAGGTCTAATAAACGACAGAAGTAGGTGAATTTAGAACGACTTCTAAAAAATGATAAATTCACTTGAAACGATAATGTTCGCTTCTCCATAATTTTCTTTTTCGCAAAGATACAGCAATGATTTTTCAGGCTTTTATGCGAACAAACGTCACGAACGCGTGATACCGTAACAATGTATTAAGGTGAAATGTCAATTTTAAAGATAGAGTTCAAGTTTTATTTACGTTGTAGGAAAAAAGTATAAAGTGTCGTAGTATGAACAATGTTGATAATTTTAAAAGTATTTCTTTGAATTGACTGTTAATAAAAATTTGTTATAACTGAAAATATCGCAATTATTTATTTAGAGGTGAATTATTTGATTCTTTAGAAACTGCATTATTTGAACAAATAGTTTGTCTTATTGTTAGACTCAAATTGTTCGTAATAATAAGTTAATTAGTAAAATAAATTGTATTTACAATAAACATAAACAATGAAATAGATATTCTTCAGTATTATTTGTCTCGCTTCCTTTTTAACATAATTATGCAAATTTCAATTAATATTAATGAATTCAAAGCACTTTAATTGTTAATTTGAGTTAAAAACTTGTTTTGTGTACTTTTTAATAAAACATCAATTGTTTCTTATCGATTAATAACAATAATTGGAAAAAAACATAATGGAAAATTAAACTTCCTTTGTTAAAAATAATTAATTCTAACTAAATGGAAACTTTTATAATCTGAATAAACTTCTAATCGGACAGTTTTTATAAATATATTTAAACTAAAGTTTTAATAATAATGAAATTAAAGTACTAAGAAGACTTACATTAAAGATTAAGTAATTACAATAAAATAATAACACATTATCTCATAATAATATAAATAAATGCAGCTTTATACTTCATAAAAAAACTTTTATTACACAATTAAATGTGCAATGAAAATATATTTACTTTGCTTGCAAAAAAAATGCATTTATTTTTTATTACCATAACATACTTAAATATAATATAATGAAAAAAAAATTAACAATCCGTTACTAACAACTTTCAAAATCCACATATTTCAACTTATAACATTCATCTGACATAATTCCAAAAACGTTCAATGCTTAAAATAAAATGTCATCCTTGAAAAGCGAAACTTTAAAGTTGTCCAGAAACTATTTTTAACTTCGAGTATCTCTTACGTGTAATAAATGTGTTGGCTCACAATAAATACACAAATTTCATTCAAATATTTTCATCTTCCAATTAATATTACATACAAAATTAAATTAATTTTAACAAAGTCATTACAATTTTCAATATTATTACAAAGCAAAGAAAAAGACTATAAAAAGATTTAAATTTTATCACATCCAAAACCGTGAGAAGAAACAAAATTTTCCTCTGACATGAATCATTTAAAAACTGTCTGTTTGCAGCATCTACGTTAGTTCGAGGGAGAGCCGCCTTTGGTCGATGGCAGCACCGTCCATTGCGTGGTTAAAAATTGGTCGGCGAGGGGATCGGCGGGGGCGGCGAGAGGGAAGAAGAGGACTCTCCATCGCAGTCCGTCGCCTCGATCCAGGCGGGGTGGGAGGGCGGCGGGGCGCGAGGGGAGGGTGGCATGGCCCGTGTGGCGGGCGCATGCGCGGTCGCGCGATGCCACCCCCGCAAATCCCACCATTTTACCCCCGCGGCTCCTCTCGCGCGCCACCCCTCTATTGATTTTGTTACATCCAGCCTCAACCCCGACTCGCGACCCTAGCGAAACAGGGACGTCGGAACGATACGCGCCGATGCGTATACTATGTCCATATACAGCGCATAAATGTTGGACGTATGCATATTTTATCTGCTACAGGCCGAAAAGTACCAGGACAGATATTGCGAGTCGATGTTAAGCGCATTTAATGCCCGCGTAAAGTGAGAAAATATCGCGGTGAGAAAAAAAAATTAGCTGCCACCCACATTTAATCGTGAAAATAGTCAAAGATGTGCTAAAAATTGCTGGCATAGTTACGCAGCGGGCTTTCTTGAAATGAAATAAAATCCTTTTATTGCAATCGTATCGCGATATTCTTTTTTTTTATTTTAACTCTCGCGTATTTGTAATTTATTTTTACCCAGATGGAAGTGTACTGCAAGCAATTTAATTTTAGCTTTACCTTAATTAGAGTACCGATAACATTTTATTTATTTAATAAAGATTCTTTTGAAAAATCCTAAAAAAAAGGTGAGTTTAACAAAAATTCAGTTTAGCTGCACAATGAACGCGGAAGAGGAAGGGAAATAAAAAGGAAAAAACTAACTGCTTTATATATTCCTTTTCGACGTCGAAATTGTCGTAGTTTTAATACAAAGTAATAACAAAGCTACATTGGTGATTTACTGTATATATATAAATTTAGTAATAATTAATGAGTAAAAGAAAAGTAGTATTGTGCGCTGATTTCAAAGGGATATCAAGTAATTTAGTAAATCATACTAATCTAACACTTTCTGGGGTTTAATAAAATAAAAAGAAAATAATAACTAAACACTAATTTTCTTAATTATTTTAACCTTAAGAACTGAAATTAAATAAAGAAATAACAAAAAAGGGTTAACTGACTTATAATAATTAAGTAACCGTATACAGAATTTCTAACGTGGCTACATGTCTAATGTTTACCAAGTCTAACTGAACGATGTCTCACTGGAAAATAATAATCTAAATCATCCAACGTAAAGTTACTTATCTGATATAATCATGAGAGGTGAGACCGAAATAAAGAATATATATGAAACGAAATGTACGCTTTAAGGGTACGCCATACGACGCTTGTCCTGCAGGCCAAGGTACAAATTGTTGATAAGCTGGCGATAAATCAGCGGGTCTATGTTCTTGCCAAGCTGGTAAAGGACGAACCAATCGCCGATCCAGCAGACGTTGGAGACTTGCCTGATCTGTTCGCTGGTCGTTATGCGCGACTTAGTCCTCAGCAAGACGAAGCGAAACTTCGGCGACAAGATGATGGCGACGCGGTAGAGCAGGTTCAAGCTGTTCAGCACCAGCAAGAAGATGAACCAGAACCATAGGAACACGTAAATTTTCTCGTTGACTATGTTCAACGGTAGAACGCAAAGGCCATCGAATTTCTGAATGGAGCCGGACGGACCGTACTTGTGGAAGGTGCACTTGGTGACTTTGGGGAACACCCGGGACATCGGGTCGTCCCGCTCCTCTGGTTCCATCTCGGTGAATTTGATCACGTCCAAGCCGTAGGTGGTGAACTCGCCGTCCAAGAAGAGGTTCATTAGGTAGATCTGGCCGACGACATTAATGCTATTCAGCAGCTCGCAAAAGAAGAAGCGAAAGGCGTACATGTTCTGCTTGTGGTGGTTATTCGCGAAGTAGTCGACCAGCATCTTGCACCGTCTCTCCTTGCATTCCTCGTCCACGACCGGACTGTTAATGTCGGTCGCGAGCAGCCTGATGCGACCACCCTCCCACACCTTCCAGAGGTATCTCGGCGCGTAAAAGAGGATGGCTTGAAAAAATAAGGTGAAGCATACCCACTGGTAGTACTTGTGGTACTTGACCTCGTCGGTGCCTTCGACGTAGTTGCCGACGCCGGGATGAACGATGTCCCTGCCGACGACGCCCCCCCGGTACGGGATCGTGAACGTGGAATAGATCCAGCAATAGGTCTGCATCACGTTCTGCGGGATGCCGTTATTAACAATACAAGCGATTGGATCGCCGACGTATTGGCGCAAGGTGACCAGTATGGAGAAGGCCACGAGGATGACGACGGTGATTTTGTAGTGCAATTGGAATACTTTGTTGTCTATGCAGACGGAGTTGATCTTAAGAAAGCTCTTCACCGAGCTGAACACGTCAAACATGGCTGCGCTGTGCACTGAAAAAGAATTTGGATTACAACTAACTTCATCGTGAAGTTAAGATACGGTCAGATCTTAAGTGAAGTTAATTTCATCGAAATGGAAATATTTATTAGCGTGTACTCCGGGTTGAAGTTGCAATTAGATCAAAGTTCGATCGCAGCGTGAAGTTAGCTGACTAAGGGAGGGAAATAAATAATTATAATTTTTAATTCTAGAAAAGTGTCGCAACATTTTCATGTATTCTAATGTTAAATATTATATTATCATTTTATGATTAATTAATATTATTATCTTTGATAATAACGTATCTTATTTTTAATAAAAATAACTTTTCAGTTATTACTATTTCTTGCTAAACCTTTTTTATTTTCATATTTTCTTTCTTTACTACTTTTCCTGTTTCCTGCTTTCTTTTTATTTCGACGTATTTCATTTTAATTTATTAAATTATATTATTTTATTTATTTATTAATTCGAAATTGAGTTTCTTTTCAGTTTAGTTGAATTTATTACAATTCAGTTGCCTTGATACAGTAACTTCTCTTATTAATTACACTTCACACATACAGCATTGATTCAGTTTCAGATGAATTGTACTGTACTAATCAATTTTGAAGCGCACTTTGTAGGAATTATTTCTGGTGCACATTTTTTAATACTGACTTAAAGGAAGTTTAATGTTTATAACAAAATTTTGTGCAACAATTACTTTTCGAATAGAAATTTCGTAATACAGATATACGTCACAATATAAAAATATTAAAAAATATTGCAAAAGAGTTTGAAACCCGCGACGAAAAGTAAGAAAATTTATTCATAATATGATTTTATTCCACATTATAAAAAACGAATTATTTCATTAATAAAAATAACAAATTTTATAAAATAAATTAAAGAGGGAATCTATAACAAAAAATCTATCTTTTATTATCTAAAATAAAAATAATTTAAAAAATGGACGGATCGAGTATTAGAAAGGAATTTCAACAAATAGGATTTTTTATATAACACATCCTTTTATATAAAAAGTAGTAAAAATGTAAAAATAAAATATCGCACGAGAATGTATAAAAAGCAAAAATAACAAGAAATGCAATTAAACTTTTACATTAATCAAGAAAGGATAAAAATGTTTATAACTGAGTAACTGTTCAAGAATTGATTTTCTTAAAAAATAATTTAATATAATGAATTCTAAATTAATGTAAACGTATTCACAAATGATCATTAAAAGTTTCATTAAAAATTCATATAAATCTAATCAAATTCTTATTCTTGAACTAGAAAGAAAAACAAAGTTATATAAACTTAATTAAATTTTTAACCAAATAAAGTTTTCTATCTTTATTTGATACAATCTAAAAAGATAATATTATAATATATTAAAAGTTCTGACTAAATCTAAGCGAATCAAATCCTACTTAACTGTTAAATAATTACATTTACTAATCTGTTTACATCCGATAAAGTCAATTCATAATCCCATATCAAACCATATATTACTAAATATATAAACTATAATACTATTACAAAAAACAACAATATTAACTTGTTACAATTAAAATTTGAAAATCCTTAATTTATATGGTAAATTCGTACGTTACTTTTAGACCATCTTATAAATGATTCTGTCAATCCTACAAGGTATAAAAATATTTTCCGCGAATTTTCCTACTCGTAAAGATTCGATCGAAACTCGCCGAGGTCCGATTTAATCAGATCCGATTTCCCGTGGAGGACCCCGAAATGGGTCATTTTTATTTTTTCGCTTGAAACGTACGGAACTGGAGATTTCGACTTGTTTATGTTAACCGAGTTACAATCAAAATCGAAAACAATGTGGCGACGAGTGAATAAAGTTTCGCGTTACGAGATGTGTAAATAATGTCAATCTGTTTTTGCACCTGCGTCACCGACGCTGGTGACGCAAACGGCTGCGCATTATTCTCGGAAGTTGCGATCGCAATGAGTGACACCGCTTGACAGTTCCGAGAATCGTACACCCTATACCAGGATTAATGCTACTTTTCTATGCCCGCAGGAAATAAGTATTTCGAAAAGCCGGATAAACGCTTTTCTAACTTTTCCGCCATTGATATTCCATTGCGGGGAAAAAGTTCGTCAAATTATGTGCGATCGCATTGTCCTCCGGCACGGGAGGATTTCTATGCCAAGTATTTTTAAACGCGCCGTGTCTATTTACGCTGGAAACGTCGGCGCGAACTATTCCGATGTTCGATACTGATAATTTTTCTTTAACGTCGCAAATTCAAATTGCTCGTACTTATAGTCCGCGGAAATCCATTATGCGGATATTATACCGAGAGAAAATAGACGTAGTTTTTATTACCGAATTTGATTTAGTTCTTTTTTTACCACTAAATTATTCTGTGAAAATAATTAAAAATATACTAATCTATTGATAAACGACTGATATTCGACCATATTTACATGATAACGATAGTTTCATTAAGTTTTATGGTTACTTTTTGTAAATACTAGGGAATTTTGGTTATTGGAACCGAATATAAACTATAGTCACATGAATCCTCTAGTAAATGTAACTATATTAAATGAATCCTATAGTAAATGTAACTAGTAAGATTGGTATTCACAAAAAGTAACTATAATACACTAGGTCCATAATATCACATTTATCTCTCAATGTACAATATTAAAAATAAACTAATCTAGCAATAAACGACTGTTATTTCACCATATTTACATGATAACAATAGTTTCATTAAGTATTATGGTTACTTTTCGTAAATACTACAGAATTTTAGTTATTAAAACTTAACTATATAAACTATAGTCACATGAATCCTCTAGTAAATGCAACTAGTAAGGTTGGTATTCACGAAGAGTAACTATAGTAAACTAATCCCTACTATCACATTTCTCTCTCAATTTACAATATTAAAACTACACTAATCTAGTAATAAACGACTGATATTTCACCATATTTACATAATCTAGTTAGTTTCATTAACAAAGTATCATGGTAACTTCCCATAAATCCTAGGGAATTTTAGTTATTGGAACCGAACTATATAAACTATAATCACAGTTACTATAAATCCCCTAGTAAATGCAACTATTACCATTGTTATTCACAAAAAGTAACTATAGTACACTAGTCCCTAAAATCACATATCTCTCTCAATATACAATAAATAATTAACCTTAATAATCTCGCTCATTCTCGTCTTAATTAAAAACACAATTTTATCGCAGCCAAATTGAAAAAAAATTACGAGCAATTTCTCTCCGCGCCATTATCATTATATAATCAATGTCGCGAAATATTTATCGACTCGAAATAAATTGGCGAATACGTATGACGATTTAATTAATACCAACGAAAAATTCCCCCCC
>JABFPN010006501.1:0-11506 GCA_022817305.1 Leptoteleia sp. ZL-2020 | reverse complement strand
AAACGACTCCGGTTCTCACTTATAAAATACTTCCTCTGTCGTTTTCATTATTATACTAATGCGAGTGACAGAGAGGGTATTGCGTGAGAGAGAACCGGAGTAGTTTTTTGAACACTTTGTTACCAACTTTAAGTGCGAGCCCCGGCCTAAAAATCTCCACACTGATCGTCTGGACTGGGTGGATGTGTGACGTATATATGTATGATGTAGCGTTGCCACCCTACAAATCACGGTGTCACGTGTCGTGTGCGTGTGTCGATGTTCGAAATACGGCTCTTAGACGTGAGTTTGTGCCCCGTGGTTCAGTGCATGCTTTTAAATTTATTTTGAAAGTGCTGAAAAGTTTCGTTTTTATTCTTATGTATATATATATATATACGTGTAGAAAGGAATAATTTCAGGTAATTATTAATAAACAGATTTTTCCCGATTTTAAAGTACCAAATACATCATAAACTTTCCTTCGTTAACTATTTCATTAAAATAATAATTAGAACATTAACCTCGCTTACAAAAATATGCGTGAGAAACAATTTTACATTTAAATCGATTTCTTGTACTTTTGAACTCGTCACTTGTCATAAATTTGTTAAACCTACAATCAATCAATTGAAGTAATTAGTAAACACTTTTAAGCATAATATTATTATTATTATTATGCTCCCTGTTCTAAATAAACAAAGAAAAATTTTCTTGACATATATAAATTATATATCAAATTTATATTGTATTATATTATATTATATTATTTTATATTATATTATGAATCATAAATATTTAATGCACATGGTAGCAATTCATATTTAAAAATAATAATCTGTCAATGTTAAGCCATCATGCCAGCTGTTACATATGATGAAAAGACAAACTGGGCCGACGATGTGGACGAAGATACTGGAACACTTCCAGAGTCCACCGTGTCCATTAAAAACAACCTGAAAGTTTTAACCGACTATAAATACAACGATGACAATAAAAGAGTGAAAGTCGTAAGGACCTACAAGATTGAGAAACGTATGGTATCTAAAACGATAGCGGAGCGCAAAAATTGGGCCAAATTTGGTGATTCGGTACACGACCAGCCAGGTCCCAATCCTGCAACCACAATTATAGCTGAAGATGTTTTCATGCAATTCTTGTCTAGTAAAGAAGAGGATAATAAAGAAGAGAATTCAATGGATAAATTGTTGGAAAAGATCGGAGACAAAATTGTGAAATGCAGAAGTTGCTCTGGAGATCACTGGACCAGCAAGTGTCCCTATAAAGATACTATCCTGGGAGAAGGTAATCATTTTATTAATATTTCATATTATTTATTTATTGAAATGTTTAAATGGCGTTCAATTTTGTAATTGTAAACAAAAAATTAATTTCTTTTATAAAATAGTTAAAAGCTTTGAGGTGAATATTTTTATATTTTGTCCCTAATAGCACAGAATATTTTTGGTATATTATAAAAATATTTTCATGTTTCATTCATATATAATCATAGTATATTCTTGGGAGATTAAAATGTTTTTAATATTCCAGAAATATACCACATATTTCTAATATGAACATGAAAGTATTTTTGCAAAATATTACTAAAATATCTTAGGATATTCTGTTATTAGAGGTGTGTAAAATAAGAAATAATCACAAAATTATGAAGCTACTATAAAAGGGCAAAATTACTGAGAAATATGTATTTAAAACTATTGCAATTATACTATGAATTATACTTTCATGGGATTATTATCTACAGCAAATCAATTTTGTATATATATTTATACTTCATTTAAGGTGAAATGTTAGCAGATGGTTTGGTTTTTATGAATAATAACTTTCTCAGAAAGCTATCTTTTGGAAAACATTTCTCAACCTAACATTTAAATAGTTGATTAAACTATTTCCAAAAGATAGCTCTCTGAGAACAGTTGCAAAATATAAAAACAAATTTAACAAATTCTAAATATTTTTAATTTTTGACATATGTCACATTTTTCTTAAATTACATTTTATTTTATAATATATTTACAAATATGTATTATTAAAGAAGTTATATAAATTCTGAAACGGTCATCTAGTGACTTTTTACCTTAACTAAGGTTTATCGTAACATAGATCTATCATAATAAACATTTTATATTTTCATTCAGACTACATTAAAGTATTATAAATAAATACAATACTTGACTACAACTTGTCAATTATAAATGGGAACAGAAGTATATATAATTTAACACTGATTAGAGTGCCACTATTTTCTCCACATGCAAGTTCCTTTGGATTTATATTTATCTCTATATATTTAATACTTTTTTTATTAAACTGTCAAGTTGTGAGTATTTGTAAATTCGTGAACGTAACAAGTTGTGGTCGAGTAACATATATATTTATAAGTATCATAATTAAATATATATTTTAAAGTACTTATAAATAAATAATGAAATTTTCAGCTAAAAGCGATGATAAAAAATCAACCACCAATTCATCCGCTGGCGGGGCAGATGCTGCGCCAACAGCTAGCAGTAAATACGTGCCACCGTCCCTCAGGGATGGTGGAAACAGAAGGATGGACACGTTGCAAATGCAACGTCGAGATGATACCACTGCTATTAGGATCTCAAACTTATCTGAGAACACTACGGAAGCTGATCTCGAGGAGCTTGTCAAGCCTTTTGGTTACGTTCAAAAGTGCTTCTTGCCCAAGGAAAAAATGACCAACGCTTGCAAAGGTTTCGCCTATGTGCACTTTAAAAGCAGAAACGAAGCCGCCAAAGCCATCCAATTTCTCAACGGATTCGGTTATGATCACCTGATATTGAATGTGGATTGGTCCAAACCAAAAGTGCAAAATAATTAATATCATCTTAATCGTAACATAACTTAATCATAACTGCAGAATTGCTATAAAATTACAATTAGTAGCATTTAACTTGTTATATAAGATATGGAAAATTTCTTTTGCTATGTTAATTTGGAATTAAATAAGAATATTACATGGAATAATAGGATTTATTATTTCTTTATATATTTTTTTTATTCTAGCATTTAGGCTCAGCCTTCTGGCTCTGAGCTTCACTTGGGTCTCATCTTTTTTCCTATGCTCCTCATCTTCCTACGAGCATTTCAGCATTTGTCCGGGCTTAAGTATGTAAGGAAAGGTGATTGCATGGGGGAAAACCCTGCTTTTGAAAGCTCCGATATAAGGAATGTTCTTATTTCGTAGGTTGAACCACGTCATCACGTACATTTTCTACCCACGTTAAAATGACCGAGCAATTCCAGGACATGGCAGGAACTGCTAGGATATTTGCAACAGAAATTTTCAAAGTAATCCAGGCTGAGCCTGGTTTTGTCTGGAAAATTTTTGATTGTATCCAAGGAAGATACAGCTGATTCGTATATTAATAAATTTACCTGGATCCATTAGGAAAATTCTTGGGTATAATCAAGAATTGTCTAGATGAAACCAGGCACAGCTTGGATTACTTTGGAAATTTCTGTTGCAAATATCCTAGCAGTTCCTGCCATATTATTATATCCTGTAGGTTTTGCACTCAAAAGATCACTTTTCTTACAAGAACAAAAAATTATGTTCGTATGTCGGCTTTCACCTCAGGCATCCGAAAAACCCTCGGCTTACCCTTATGCCTTCGGTTGCGCCTCAACAAACCTCGTCGCAATTGCTTACTTTGCGCCCTACATACGAAATAGTATATTTTGCACCAAGGGAGATGGAATGAGAAACCCCGTTTCCCGAGCAAAGTTTACAAGTCGAGCCGCAGGCGAGGTTTGTAATTGCGAGGGATCGGGATTTCTAATCATCTCCCATGGTGCAAACGATATTTTTCGTCATAAATGAACAGAAAATGCCATTTTTCGAAAACTCCCTAGGGAGAAAAATGGCGTTTTAAGGTCATGTATGACGAAAATAACTATATATGCAGATGTCATATATTTATATACGGATTGGTCAAAATCACAAGTGCATAATAATTACCATCATTATAATCATAACTGCTCTATGGCATTGTTATAAAATTACAATGAATGAGGTTTAAATTATTACATAAGACATGCTTATTAATATTAATATGTTACTTTTGAGAATAATCAAGATATTTAAGATTATCTTTCATATAATATAACTTTGTATAAGGATATATATCAAATTTTTAGATAAAAGGAAAGATTTTTAATAATTGAGATTATGAATTATTTTTAATGTTTTATCAAATGTATAAGTAATTTGATATGATATTGAACAGTTATATTGGTGTGATTTTATATGTCTTACATAGGTATATAAAGAAAAGTTCTATATATTACATATGTAGATATATATAGGTATATAATTGTTTTAGATACTGACAATAGCATTATGTTAATTAAATATGCAAAATGCATTGATTTTCATAATTTAACAAAGATTTAGCAGTATTGTTTTATTAGTATTTTTTAAATGAAACCTGATAAATCTCTGACTTATTTTGTAAAGAACATTAGTATTAATATGGATTACAGAATTAAATTTTATTTTCATTCGCTATTTTTAATGAGATAAAAGTAATAAAAGAATTTCACTATAATCAAAGTTGAGGGTTTATCTTTGAAACTTTTATAATTTATTTATTTATTAACAAATTATATATTTAAATACAATTTTTTTTTTACAAATATAAAGCAATATTAGTGATTTATATTTTACCTAAAATAAGTAACATTTTAAAGCAAACAATTATTCTTTAACTTTTCTGGTATGAATCGTTTTTTAAGGGAGTGAAATGTTAAGGCAACTCTGTGTACTTGTGTATGTGTATGGCTGGAAATGGAATACTATGAGGCTGGGTGGTGAATGTACCTAACCTGATGAACACAGTTTATTTCATGTTTCGCAAAGCGTCGCTCCGAAAGTAGCTTCAATAATAAGAAAGTGTTCAGTAACAGTGAGTTTGTTTGGAAATTGTTTGACATACTAATTAATGCAGGAAGAAATCGTAAATACATTTACGATGCACTTTAATTCTTAAATATGCAAAATATATGCTTTTAACCCCGCTGTTTATTGATTGCTTGGCGTTGCAGATTACCTTAATTTTTTGCAAATTGTAATTATAATTTTGCACTGTATAACTTTTTTGCTCCATTTCATTATTTATGTTTATATTCGTTTTCTTTCTTATAGATTTGCATAACATTGAATTTAAACGTATTACAAATATGTAAATTAAACTTTTTAATTAAAGACAAAATAAAGAATTGTTACAAAATGGTTCAGAGTTATTTTTTTACAAATTATGTTTACGAATTGAAAAATTTGATTGTAATAGTGTATTGATTTGATAGTAGAATTTACTTCACACATTTAAAATTGAATTACAAATAATATTACAATATTATTTTATTTTAGTAAATATCCATCATTTATAAATATAAAACTGTATTTAAAGAGTATCCCTAGTGGAAATGATTTCCTGAAAAATGCTGAAAACTGCTAAAATTGGGACTTTTCAGCATTTTTCATAATTAATTTCCACAAGGGATAATACATTCTTTGTGCATTCTGCAAAGTTATACAACTAAGTAAATTGTACAAAAATAAGGTCGAGTTAAAAGCTCCAACTTAAGTTTATGAATAATCATAATAAAATTTAGTTTATAGGGTTTTGCATTGCATGATTTTATGAATGATAAAGTATATGAAAAAAACATTAATTAATGGGTTCATATATTACATTCATTCAATACAATATCATTAAATAATATAATGCAACAGAACTCGAATATGTTAAGTATATTTAATAATGTATTATTTTACACACTTTTCTCCAAGTAATAATAGTAAAAATGTTTTTATATTTTAAATTTATATACATAATTTTCTATTTCAATGTCTGCAAGAATATATTATAACATGCGAACTCCTTTAATTGTATTAAAATGCAAATTTGCAAAAGAATTTTATTAAATTCTAATAGGAATTTATCACGTTATTTCAATCAAAAGATGTATAGTATAAAAGTATCATTTGTAAAAATGTTTTATTCCTCAGTCTTGTAATAAATAATCAATATCAATTATTCAGTAAAATCATGCCAGCTGTCACTTATGATGGGAAAACAAATTGGGCGGACGAAGTCGAAGAGGAAACCGGACCTCTTCCCGCACCTACGGAAGTATATGAAAATGACCACAAAATTTTAACGGAATACAAATACAACGACGAGAACAAAAAAGTGAAAGTGGTAAGAACATACAAAATTGAAAAGCGAGTTGTCTCCAAATCGATTGCAGAACGAAAGAACTGGGCAAAATTTGGCGACTCTAAGGATGACCGTCCCGGTCCAAACCCTGCTACGACCATCATCGCGGAAGATGTTTTCATTCAGTTCATTTCCAGCAGAGAAGAAGAGAATAAAACAGAAGACGATATCATTGATAAATTGCGCAGCATGGGCGACAAAAATGTGAAATGTCGTAGCTGTTCTGGTGATCACTGGACCAGCAAGTGTCCATACAAGGACACAATTCTTGGAGCAGGTGAATATTATTTAATTATTTTACAAATCTTATCGTATTAAGTGTACTACTTTGCTTTTGTCATTTTTCCAAGTTTTATTTTAACAAGATTTTACTTTTTACAATTAAAAGTATTGAGTTTGAGTATTGTCATGCTGCAAAATTACTTTTAATATAGCCCAGTGAACAAAATCATTCGGTTAAGAATCCATTCTATTTTATTACTAAATCATTAGAAAACAAAGAATATGAAATCAATGTTGCTTTGCAGCCAAAATTTTGGATGATAAGAAGCCAATGTCAAACTCAGCGCAACCAGGAACCACTGCGGAAACGGCAAAACCAGGTGGCAGCAAATACGTGCCGCCCTCTATGCGCGATGGCGGGAACAAACGTGGAGATTCTATAATGCAGCGCCGCGATGACACCACTGCCATTCGAATATCAAATTTGTCCGAGAATACCACCGACGTTGACCTAGAAGAATTAGTCAAACCATTCGGCTACGTTCAGAAACTATTTTTAGCGAAGGAAAAGACCACCAATTTGTGCAAAGGTTTCGCGTATGTCCACTTCAAACATCGGCATGAAGCAGCCGCTGCTATTAAAGTCCTAAACGGACGAGGATACGACCACTTGATATTAAACGTTGATTGGTCAAAACCGCAAACTCAGAATAATCAGTAAATGTGATCTATTTGTATGGAGTACTTGATAATGAGTTTTAGAGAATTTGACTTTATTTTCTTTTTATGTAAATAGTACATATAAAAATAATCGTGCAACTTATTTATAGGAATGATGGAATTATTATTTCGTTGAATAAAGTACTTTTACTCTTTCGAGCAAAGAAGTATTTTATTTATTTGGATTGAATGCTTTATAGAAAATATAGCCGAATAATATAAAGAAATGCACTTAGGGTTGGTCGCACGATAACGGACGTAAAGCAACAAATTGTTGGTTTTGTAGAATTCCGCTTTACTTACTTCAACAGATATTATAATACTGACAAGGACACTGATGCTGCGTTTAGTAAATAAAGTTTTCATATAAATATAAAATATGTTATTGGACCAACAAATTTCTGTTTGTGACAAAAATTAGCTTTTTCTGTACGATTGCTGTAATTGCTAATTTGAGTAAACTTTTAGCAAAGTAAAATATTTTTTATCATTATAATTCATAAACTAATGGTTTTCCAGTGAGACCATTAACAATATTTTGCGCAGCTATGAGTGCCATATCAGTTCGAGTTTTTATGGTAGCACTTCCCAAATGTGGTATGATGACTGAAAAAAAGAAAGCATTTATTAATTGTTTTATTTATTGTCTATTTAAGAAAGTGAAAGGTCTTATTTGTTTAAAGAGAAATAAATATTTTCGTGTGGATAATTTTAAATGACTTTTTAAAGATGGTACCTGCATTAGGGAGCTTCAAAAGTTCGTGACCTACAGGCAAAGGTTCTGGATCTGTAACATCCAATCCCGCTGCAAAAATTTTGTTCTTCCTCAAAGCTTTTACGAGGTCATCTGTGACGACCGTCTGACCACGTCCAATGTTTACGAAAATTGCATTCGGTTTCATTTTATTGAACGCTGCTTCGTTGAAAAGTCCTTTCGTTTCGTTTGTTAACGGAACTGCAGAAATGACAAAGTCACTTTGCTCAAGTAAATTATCTAAAGATACGTATATTGCTCCTAAATCATCACCTGTAAATAAAGAAGAGAATTATATTGAAAAGGAAAAGAAAAATAGCGAATAAAACATAAAAGATAGTGTAAAAAAAATAATATATAAAAATTATATACCAGTTTATACAAAATTACCAGCTTTTTTCCGTGAACGTCCCGTATAAAGAAATTTTGCAACTCCAAATCCTTGAAGGCGTTTCACAATTTCTTGACCTATATTTCCAAGTCCTACAATGCCTACGGTAGAACCTCGTATATCTTGACCGAGTAGCCACAAGATTCCTCTATCAACTCTTCCTCTTCATAAAAAGTAGTTATATCATTTTATTTAAATAGCTCAAAAACTTTATATACTTTTTAATAAAAAAATTTTTTTTGGTCATTTTTGTTTTATCACTAAATATATTGCATATATATGGTCAATATATGCGCAATATACGTATAATTTATTAACATTTCCATATATTAGCAATATATTTTTTTTTTACTAGGGCCCCTTCCATGACTGAATACATATATTTTGGGTTTTATTTCTGGATAAATGTTAGAGTTTGTGTTGTATGAATTATTGTCCTATTAACATACGAAGATTATTTAAAATAGTTTGGGTGAACCGTTTACCTAACGAGGAGAGCCGTTGTCTCAAAAGTTAGGTTCCATAAATTTTGAGTAAACGGTTTACTCAAAATTAGGCGAGATGCTCTACTAAGACCATAGTAAAGCATTTCAGCCACTGATGGCGCAATGGTTCTATATAACTGTTTTCCGTGTAGGGGTTATTGCATTGTAGAAATTTACTCATGGTATACTAAATATCACTTTATAACATAGTAAAAAATAGAATCACGATTATTTTTCTTTTTTGATTTTTCTTTAACATTTTATTTTCGATATCAGTTTATCTTATCAAATTGAGTGTTTTCATTGCACACTCTGAAAATTACAAGAAAAAGATTAACAATTTAAAATACGCAGCTAGAAAGTTACCTTAATAGGTGAACAAATTCAATAACAATAATTTTTATCTAGTTTATAAAGTGACGATTAGTATACCATGACTAAACTCCTACAATACAATAACATTATGCCTCCAGTAAATCGCATTTTGATTTGAAATATACAACATTGCAAGGTTTACAAAAACTCTAAAAAACGTCAATGCCTATTTTACGTACGTTTTCTATATCTAGCTGAAAATCGAATTGGACTAAATGTAGAGATTTACTATATGTTCATGCGTCCTATGAGCTTATAGATATCTTCAGGATGTCTTTTGCTATTAAAGCGTTTTGTACGAATCACCATTCGTAATTAAAATATACAATTTCTTATTTAACAGTTTAATGAAAACTGATATAGTTCCTCAATGAAGAAAAAGATGGTTTTAAGTTGGTACCCCGAGCAGAAAGCAAGGTGCTACCAACTTGAGATCACTTTTATCATTGTAGGGCACGGTATTTTATTTGGAGTAAAAGCAAAATATGTTGCATCTCATTTTTAAGCTGAATAAATCATTTTTACTGTTCAATTTTAAGTCGTCCTTCGTGAGCTCTTCTCGCCGCGCTCAACATCAGCATAACCGCAACTTCCGCAACCGCTGCGGACAAGACATTTGGCGTATTTCCAACTTTAATTCCTCTGCTTTTAATTTCTGGAACGTCCAAATGATCATACCCAGCTGACATTGTAGAGACTACTTTCAAGTTTGAACCTACAATTTATTTAATTATTTGCATGTTTGTTAAACATGAATATAATTCAAGCGAATGTATATTCGACAGGTAAATTACTTCACCTGCTATATTAAGAAATTCGCTGTTAACAAAATTGCTGTGGCTAACTATAAGAACAGCATCATGACCAGGAATGACTTTTAATACTGCTTCTCTTTTTGCAAGAGCCTCGTTCATTATAGTTAAGTCGCAGCTGGAAATTAAATTACATTATTTTTATTTTTTATTTGAAAAACTATTTCAAGGTAATTTCCCTATAAGCGAGTAATACTCCAGGGACATTACAATATTTTTAAAATATTATTTAATATAAATAATATTAAATAATATCCAAGGAATATGCTATGAATGTGATATTTGCGCTTCAAATAATATTTCAGGAATATTATTTTAGCATCTCAAGAATATTTTTTAATATTTTTAGGAGATTTTGAAGAAACAATCTCTAAAAACTAATTTCGCATGATTTAAAGTTTTACGGTATTAAAAAATAAAACGTCTCTACAAAATATAAACAAACTTTGTTTCAGTTTTGCATTCACATCCAATCTTATGCCCTTCGGATGTAAACAAATAATATTGTCATTTTTTCATTTGTTTTTTCAAAGATATAACTATAATACTTTTGGAACATTAAGAATTTAAATAAAACATTAAATCATGCGGAATTAATTTTTAGACGTTGTTTCAAATCATTTTTTAAAGTTCTTTAAAATATCCCTGGGATATTATTTGCTTTTAGGGAAGTAAGTTATTTTCAAAGAAAAAAAAATGGTACTAATACATTTTATATTCACACATATTTTTTCATTTAACCATCTTTACTGTTTGTATAGACGGATTATTATTATTATTTTTTTGTAATTTTATTCTCACTTTTTACGTCTATTTAAGTTAAAAATTTTATTGCAAGATTGTAATATGCTTTATGAATATCTTACTTCGCATTTTTTAAAACATCTAAAGCGACTTCAGGAATTTCGTTACTGGTTACAAGAACGCGCAGTTTCTTCATACTCGACATCTGCCTAAGTTGAGAACACAACAAGTTGCTACCTTTAAACGAAGAAAAGTAACAACGAACTGGAGAAAGCATGTTTACAATGTGTTATATAACAAAGCTTTAAGTTCAACTGCGCATGCGTTCTGCCCAACCAACAAGTGTGTGTATATGTTTATACACGTTTATGCGAACGTATACGCGTTTTGTAGACAAATAAAAAAAGTGTAAAAATGAATGCGCAGCCAGCTGATAATTATCGTCCCTGATAATAATCGAGGTATAATTGCTGTGACTTAACTTTAATCGTATTATGTTTTTCAATTGTTTAGTCATGATTGACAATTAAATGCTTTGCAATCAATTACTTTTTATTATTACAATTGAAGGATATCATATTTATTAAGAGAATATACCGAATGTAATTACCTAAAGTATTCGGAAATATCCCTAATAGCAACAAATATTTATAAAATATTTATGGAAAATATTTTTTAAATATTCAAATGTCCACACGATTATATTGTTGTAATATTTTATAAATATTTTATAATATTTATGTAATATTTTACAT